>SJYV01055638.1:167037-259067 GCA_006410875.1 Neotragus pygmaeus
CACCCCCCCAACCCCACCCTGGGCAGGAGAAGGGATCCATTGTGGCCTTGGCCGCAGACGTCAGGCTTTCCCAGTGCCAGGGGCCGACCAGCCCGGGAAGCCCCACCACCTGGCAGAGATTTTCCCGGGGCCCTGAGGGAGTTTGGGGGTGCGGCCAGGCCTGTGTGAGGCTGCAGGGTCCCAGGGCTGTGCACAGGGCCCCTGGAAACATCAGCAGTGGGGACCCTGGCCTCAGAGAGGTGTCCTCCCCAAACCGTAGCCCCAGGGGATGACAGCCCCGGAGCCCAGTGCCGGGCGAGGGGAGGAGGCCACGGAGCCACGGGGGCCTAGGCCTCCGCAGCAAAGGCCCCTGACACCCCCAGCCTCCCGAGGAAGGAGCACTCACATCCCCTCCAGCCTCCCCCTCGGGTCTCCTGTCACTGATGTCCGGGCAAGGACCCCTCGGCAGGCCGCTTCCTCCCACAGAGCCCCAGGTGGCCCAGTGCCCGCCCCGGGCCAGGCCCTTGCTGGGAGATCCCCGTCCCCGTGGTCCATCCTGCTCGGGAGGAAGGGGTGACCAGGCCCTGCACCTGGGGGCGGGCGGCACTTCCTGGGGGAGTCTGCCTCCGGGCAGAGGACGGAAGCCATTTATCTGAGTAGGGGCTCAGCAGCCTCCAGCGCCCTGTGCCCGGGAACAGTCATGTCACTGCCTGCCAGCAGAAGCAGGGAGGAACTTCCCAGGCTGGGCCTTAACACCTCCCCAGGCAAACCCCTCCACCCGCCCTTTCCCCTGCTCCCCCAGACTAGAAGCCGTGCCAACCTGGGTGCCCAGCGTGTGGAAGGGGCCCCTGCCCCGACCTGCTCAACGCATCGAGTCCTGCTTTGGGAACAAGAAATAAGCTTGCCAGTGAGTAAGCCCTGGCACCTTTTGGGGGTGTGTTGTAGCAGCTGGCCTTGTGAACTAGGCACCAGGCCCAGAGATGCAAAAGAGATGATCTTACGTTTGTCACCAGTGTTGACAAATACCGTGCGCGCAAGGTTTTACATCATTCAGACGGACCCTCCAGTGATCATAGCGGCAGAGTTATTCACGACAGCCAGAAGGCGGAGGCAGCTTAAGGGTCCATCCGCAGATAGATGGGTGAACGGGTGCGGCGTGTCTGTATACAACGGGATACCGCTGGGTCATGCAAAGGAAGGAAACTCTGACACCTGCTACGGAGCAGGTGGGTGACCCTTGAGGCCGTTGTGCTGAGCGCAGTAGCCAGACACAAAAGGACAACTACTGTACGACCCCACGGACGTGAGGGCCCCGAGGCCAGTGCGTAGAGGCAGAGGGCGGAGTGGAGCTCTCCCAGGAAATAGGGAGCCGCTGTTTCTGGCCAGTTCCCCGACCCGCGCCCCAGCAGTGAAGGCGCCGAATCCTAACCGCTAGACCACCAGGGGACTCCCCAGAGCTGGAGGGCTTCAGCTTGGGAAGAGCATGCCCGTCAAGACGGGCGGTGATGTTTGTGCAACCGGGTGCATGCCCTCAGCGCCGCCGAGCGGGACCCTGAGAGACGGTGAAGACGGTCAGCTCTGTGTCACGTGCATCTCGCTGCTGCTGTTTAGTCGCTGAGTCACGTCCGACTCTTCCGTGACCCCATGACTGTAGCCCACCAGGCTCCTCTGTCCATGGGATTCTCCAGGCACGAGTACTGAAGTGGGTTGCCGTTTCTTCCTCCTGGGGGTCTTCCCCAACCCAGGGATGGAAACCCGTATCTCCTGCACTGGCAGGCAGAGTCTTACCACTGAGCCAGCAGGGAAGCCCCACCTGTATTTCACCACAATTAAAAATCTTAAAACAGAAGAATTTCCTTGCCTCTCAGTCCCTAGGCGGCGGACCTCGAGCTGCGCTCCGCATTTTCTTTCCTCAGAATGCTGCCGTCCTTTGCAAGGTCGTCGGGGTGTTTTCTGTTGCGCTCGGGGCTTTTTGCATCCTGTTGGCCTCTCCCAGTCGCCGCCGAGCTGCTCTTTGGGGTCCTGTGAAGGCGACGTGGTGGCCGATTTTCTGATGAGACGCATCTGGAGTGCTGTCTGTGCCTGGTGTGAGGCAGGGCAGGATATGCCTGTCTCACGTGGATATCTGATGGGCTCGGTCCCTTCCACGTTGCACTGCTGCGTCTCCGCTATCAGAGGCCCAGTGACTGCCCTCTCCCACTGTCCAGCGGACTGCTGTACTGGTGCCAGGTCGCCTGGTTACCGTAGCTTGCTCCCAACATCTGGTAATGCGAGTCCTCCGTTAGGCTCTTCCTTAAGGCCGCCTGCAGTGCGGGAGACCTGGATTTGATCCCTGGGTTGGGAAGATCCCCTGGAGAAGGGAAAGACTACCCACTCCAGTATTCTAGCCTGGAGAACTAGTCCAGGGGGGTCACAAAGAGTCAGACATGACTGAGCGGCTTTCACTTTCACTCAGCACTGCCTGGGCTAGTCCTAGTCCTTGGTGTTTCCACATGAACGTTAATATCAGCTTACCAATTTACACACACACACACACACACACACAAAACCCACAAACAGACCCCCCCCAAAAGTGAGGATTTTTATCAGAATTGCACCCGATTTATGGGTGGATGTGGGGAGAACCGGTCTGCACCGTCCTGACTCTCTTAATCTGTGAACATAGTGTAACCTTCCGTTTATTCAAGTCTTCACATTTGGAGAAGGCAATGGCACCCCACTCCAGGGCTCTTGCCTGGAGAATCCCATGGACGGAGGAGCCTGGTGGGCTACAGTCCGCGGATCACAAAGAGTCGGACTCGACTGAGCGGCTTCACTTCCCTTTCACTTCTTCACATCCTGCAGTTACAGTTTGGGCACTGGTCAGCGTAGGGGTCTTGAATACCTGTTTCTTTTACTTCTAGGCTTGGATTTAAAAAAATGCTATCATAAGTGGTTTCAGTCCAAAAAGAAATGTCTTCTGTTTGTGAGGGGCCCACAGAGATAGCGGTGCTTTCTGCGTGCTCCCCTCGGCTCCAGCGGCCTTGCTCATCTCCCTGGGGTTTCTCTCAGCCTTCCTCCTAGGTAGCTGCACACACGGACAGCTTGGAGTCCTCCTTGCCTGTTCTTTTACCTTTTGATTGTTTTTCTCACCTGATTGCCTGGGCAGGGACTTCTCTTTCCGTGTGGAAAGGAAACAGTGAAAGCCAGCAAACGCTGCGTGTCCTCAGAAGTCGGCCTCGGGCTCAGAAGGAAGGCTGTTAGCTTTCGCCGTGAAATATGGCGTTTCCAGCTGGCTTTCCTGGCCACCACTTACCAGATCCAGCAAGTTTCCTTCTGTTCCTAGTTCCTGTGAGTTTTGGTCATCAGTGGAAGCTGGCAAAGTGTCAGATGCTTCTCTGCATTTGTTGAGAGGGCGGATGGTTTCTTCCTCTGTATTCCGTTAGCGCATTAACACAGGGAATTGCATCGGTCAAGTATCTGCTTTTGTTTGTTTGGCCGTGTTGCCGGGTTTGTGGGATCTTAATTCCCAGGCCAGGGATTGAACTCAGGCCCTTGGCGGTCCTAACCACTAGACCGCTGGGGAGTTCCCAGAATTGCTTGATTTTATCACGCATTCCCAGAATAAACCCAAATTGATAGTGGTGAATTCATATATCATTTAGGAATTTTTCACCTCTGTGAGTGAATGAAATCACCCTGTACTTTTCCTTCATGAAATGTCCTCGTCAAGTTTTGTTCTCAGCATTCTGCTGGCCTCATTAAAAGTTGGGCAATATTTTCTCTGTTCTGGGGAAGTTTGTGTAAGACTGTTTTTTTCCCCTGCTATCAGTGTTTGGAAGCATTCAAAGAGGAAGCCTTTGGGCCGCAGCTGTTGGCTTTGTGGGATCTTGTTGTTGTTTTAACTGGCACATTTATCAGTGAGGTTGAACAACTGTATACACTGAAGTAACCATTTGCAGCTCTCTTCCCAGGGTCTCATGAGTCACATCCTCGTGCATCTTTCTAATGGAGTCTCGGTCTTTGCTATTAAATATTTAAATACTAAAGAAAGCAGGCTCAGGTCACATTATATATTGAAACTATCTTTCCCCAACATTGTCATTGGTCTTTTAAAATATTTTCCGCATCAAAAATTTAAATGTCCATGTGTTCAGATCTCTTCTCTTTTGAAAACAGTTTTGACCATCCTGCTCAGTGTGTGGGATCTTAGTTTCCTGACTGGGGATCAAACCCCAGCCCCTGCATTAGAAGCACAGAGTCCCAACCAAAGTCCTAGTTTACCCTTTCTTTTTTTTTTTTTAAAAAGCTTTTTGTTGGTGACAGTTTCAGGTGACCAGTGAAGGGACTCAGCCACGCGCACACACACACACACACACACACACACACACACAGACATTCTGCCCTAAGTCCCCGCCCATCCAGGCTGAAACTTGGTATTGAGCAGAGTTCAATTTGCTGCACAGTGGGTCCTTTCTGGTTATGCATGTCAAATATAACGGTGTGTGCATGTCCATCCCAATCTCCCCAGCACCCTTTAAAAAAAAAACATGGCTTCTTGATTTTATGTCATGCCCAATAAAGGACTTCCCTACTCAAAGATCATAAAAAGAACATTCTCCCATTTTCTTACAATACCTGTATGGTGTTTTGGGGGGGTAGTTTCCTTTCTAATGAAAATTTTTACTTTTGGGTTTTTTTTTAAATTTTCTTTTCGGTTTCATTTTTTATTGGGTTTATTCTTAAATCTTGGTCCGACTGGAGTTGAATTTGGTATAAATAAAAAGAACAGGGGCCCTGCTTTACTTTCTCAGATGGCTACCTGCTTGCTCTGTACTGATTGTTGACAATTCCTCTTTTCCCTGCTGCTTTCAGGTGCTTTTTTAGCAGAGACAAGAATTCCCACATATATTTGCATTTCTTTGTGGACTTTGTGGTTGACGGATTTCTGAGGGTTATTCACATGCTCTTCTAGCCTGCTGTGTTTACAATGTGTTTCAAAATCTGATGGCTTGGTTCACATGAGTTTTTGTTTGCGTCACAAAAGTACTGATGCAATTTAGGGAGAAAGTGAAGGTCTTTATAATTAGTGATGCTGGACCAGTTGCTGAGGCAGTTATTTTATAACTTTTTCTTTCTCACTGGAGGTTAATTGCGTTACAGCTTTGTGTCGGCTTCTGCTATACAACAGCCTGAGTCAGGCATGAGACGTTTCTATATGGACCCCCTTCCTCTTGAGGTCCATCAACCTCCACCCCCGCAATCATTTCCCATTTAGGCCTAAGGTTCATCCCAAATTAATTTCTGTCTGTGGTGCGAGAGGGGGTGGGTCAAGCCTCCTTTACTCCACCCACCTCCCGGTTTCCGCCTCTGGCACTTACACCCCAGAACCCCAGGAGCTTTGGGACTTCAGTATCCTCAATGCGGGCTTCCCAGGTGGCTCGGATGAAGAATCCGCCTGCCAGTTTCAGGAGATGCAGGAGACTCGGGTTCGATCCCTGGGTCGGGAAGATCTCCTGGAGAAGGAAACAGCAACCCACTCCAGTGTTCTTGCCTGGAGAATCCCGCGGACAGAGGAGCCTGGCGGCTATAGACCAGGCGGGCACAGGGCCGACGTGACTGAGCACGCACGTACTCATTGTGAGATGGGGGTCATCCTGGCTCCCTTCCATTCAGGAGAATTACACGGATTCATACGTGGAAAGCAATAGTGTGGCCCCCAACCGTGGTCAGTGTCCAACAGACGTTATTGTTGTTTTGGGATGTTTATTCATGTGATGCGAGTACCCATGTGTCTTGCAGTGTTTGGGTGTTAGGTCCGTGCGTTGTTCTTTTCTTCGTCTGGGATGAGTGCTGGCTTCTGTCAGACGCCTCTCCGTGGAGATGACTCTGGTTTTTCTCCTCTGCTGAGAGGGAAGTCCAGGCCCACACAGACGTTCCCGGCCGACCTGCTGTTGGGCCCGCTGGGGACGTGCTGTCCTTTTCAGTGTGTTGCTTGGAGTCTCCTTGCGAGTTTGTTTGTTTTTTTTTTTTTTTTGAGGACTCTGTGTTGAGTTTTCTGAACACAGTGGGCGGGAGGAGCCTCTGGTCCTAATGGCAGGACACTGGGGAGCTTTCCAGAAGGGCGTTTGAGGTAGGCCACTGTTCCTGGCATGTCCTCAGCTTTTCTGTGTGATCGTTGATCCACCTAGATCTTTGCTCCTCCTGGGACCTGTAAGCCTGCCCAATTAAATCTGAGTTTCTGATAAACAGAGATTTTTTTACTACGTGTCAAGTACTGGAATCCTATTATCCTAGAAAAGTTATTTTGTCAACTTTCCAAATTTATTTTGATTGAAATGAGTCATCTTTTCTAGTACCTTTAACTTCCTCCATAGCTTACGTTATTTCCCCATTCTCATGTCATTCTTTGCACATGTACTCTTCCTTAATTTTTACTGATTGGCTAGCTAATAGCTGGGTATTTTTTCCAAGGTCTGTTCTGACTTCAAATTCTCAATTTCTGCTTCAGTTGTTCCTAAATTCTTCCTCTTGCTTTCCCTACTATTCTGATTGTTCTTTTACACAAGATGCTTTATTTTAATGTAACTAATTAGGACAATGAATTTCCCTCTGAGCCCTGCGTGCGTGCATACTCAATCCTGTCCGACTCTTTGTGACCCCATGCACTGTGGCCCGCCAGGGTCCTCTGTCCAAGAGATTTCCCAGGCAAGAATAATACCTGAGTGGGTTGCCATTTCCTGCTCCAGGGGATCTTGTAATCAAACCCACGTCTCTTGCACTGGCGGGCAGATTCTTTTACCCCTCACTCTATTCTGTGGGGACTGATCTGTATACACGTGAATGTTGTTTTGAAGATACTGCAGCCTCGGCTTTGGTTGCCTCTGTTTAATGAGATGTTTACAGAAGCTGTAGGAGTCACTAACAGCTGGAAACGAGCCTCGGTCGGCATGGCTTGTGGTTCACGAGAGATGTGGGCAGGGGCCAGCAAGTCTTGCAGGGTGGGATGAGCAGGGTGTGGGGACTGGGTTTCCTCCAGGGGCTCTGGAAGCCGAGGAGGACCCCCCTGTGGCCTCCTTGCAGGATGAGGTATGCATTTGAAGGGTCACTGCTGTCTTGAGTGGGGAGTGGACTGAGATGGTGGCAGCGGCCAGGAGGCAGAGAGAGGGATAAAGATGGAACCAAGGCCAGGCCACGCAGATGGAGGGGGAGTCCCGGGTGACCGTCTCGGAGTCGGGAAAGGAGGCCACTGGAGAGTGCTCGGCCGCCTCAGAGCTGGCTTCTGTTTGGCGTGTTGAGTCTGAGGTACGTGCCTGAGGGTCCAGGTGCTCAGAAGGTGGGAGGCAGGTGGGTGGGTGGGCATGTGAGTCTGATGTTCCAGAAAGCTGGGCTACAGCCTGGGCAGGGAGGGAACCCACCAGCTCACGGCGGGTAACTGAGCCCCTGGGGCGGGGCAGGGGTGCATCTGTGTGCAGGGACACAGCGACGAACGTGGGTGCCACCAGGAGGCCCTGCGGGCAGGTGATCAGTGTGTCTGAGTCCCTCAGTCTGCTGCGTCCTGTCCCCCTGGGCACAGGAGCCAAAGCGCTCCCCTGGCCCGAGCAGCCGGACTCCAGCCATGTGGAGGTATGCCTCTGGGGGATGTTTGGGCTGAGACCGGAGTCCCCAATGCTCCCAGGAATCAGGGTGTGGGCAGGACCTCCCCCCAGGTCAGCCCACCAAGGGCCCTCCCCCAGGAAGGCCAGCCCGCCTGGCGGCTGGCAGAGCTGTCCCCAGCGGCCGGGGGCTCCTGGGTCCAGATCAGTGGTTCTCAATCGAGGGTGACTGCTGACTGGCCGGGGCAGAGGGCTCGTTTAGCTGGGGGAGGCCAGGGACGCTGCTCTGCAACCTACAGTATGGGCACAGCCCCTCAAAGTATGACCCCCCCCCAAAACGTCAGCCTTGCTGAGGGTGAGAGCAGGTTGGAGATATGGGCTAGGGAGGGCTTAGGTCTCTTGTCTTCCAGCGTTGCCCGGGACAGAGGACAAGCTCCAGGATGGGCCTGGGCCACAGGCTCCCAGAAGCCAGGGCCAGGTGGCCCCAGGCCACACCCCAGCCTTCCCCCCGAGCCAGTAGTCCAGGCGGCCATGTGGAGCCTTNACTGTAGCCCACCAGACTCCTCTGTCCATGGAATTTTCCAGGCAAGAATATTGGAGTAGGTTGCCATTTACTTCCCAAGGGGATTTTCCTGACCCAAGAACTGAATCCAAGTCTCTTGAATTTCCTGCACTGGCAGGCAGATTCCTTACCATTGCACCATCCGGGAAGCCACAGAATGTATATATATTCACCTGTAACTTGGTAATATATCCTAAAAGTGCACACATACTAACAAAAATATTACACCTTTGGGAGAAAATATTTGTGAAAGATGTATCTGATAAAAGACTGACAGCCAAAAATATACAAAGAATGTTTCAAAATTCAGCAATAAAAAAAAACAAGTCAACTAAAAATGGGCCAAAGAACTTGAGTCCTCATCAAATATGATGTGTGTGTGTGTGTGTGTGTGTGTGTGTGTGTGTGTGAGTCACTCAGTCCTGTCCAACTCTTTGCAACCATGGACCGTAACCTGCCAGGTTCCTCTATCCACAGGATTCTCCAGGCAAGAATACTGGAGTTGGTTGCCATTCCCTTCTCCAGATGCTATACAGATGGCAAATAAGCATATGAAAATATGCTTCACATCATGTCATCAGGGAAATGCAAACTGAAATAACAATGAGATACCACTACACACCTATTAGAACAGCTAAAATCTGGAACACTGACACCACTAAATGCTGACAAGGATGTGGAATAAAAGGAAAACAAAATGATAACAGCTGTTTTAAAGGCAGCTTGACAGTTTCTTCCCCAGGTGGCCCAGCTGTAAAGAACCAGTCTGCCAAAGCAGGAGACACAGGTTCCATCCCTGTGTCAGGAAGATCCCCTGGAGAAGAAAATGGCAACCCACTCCATTATTCTTGCCTGGAAAATCTCATGGACAGAGGAGCCTGGCAGGCTACAGTCCATAGGATCGCACAGAGTTGGACACAACTGATGTGACTGAGCGTGCATAAATGTTCTTGCCTGGAAAATCCCTTGGACAAAGGAACCTGGTGGGCTACAGTCCGTGGGTTGCAAAGAGTCTGACACAACTGAGTGACTAAACAACAACAACAAGCAAACTCATATGATCCAGCGATAGTATCTCTGTGTTTACCCTAAGAGAACCGAAAATTTATGTCCACCCAAAAACCGGCACACAGATGTTTACAGCATTTTTATTCACCATTGCCAAAACTTAGAAGAAACCAAGATGTCCTTCAGCAGTTGAGGATTCACAAATTGCAATACGTTCAGACAATGGAATATTAATTAGTACTAAAAAGAAATGACCTGTCAAGTCATGAAGACAATGAAGAAACTTAAAGGTATATTACTAAATGAAAGAAGCCAATTTGAAAAGGTTCCACCCTGTATAATTCCAACTATATGACATTCTGGAAAAGGCAACATTGTAGAGACAGTCAAATGATCAGTGGTCCGCAGAGGTTGGGGTGGGGAGGAAGGATGAGTAGGTGGAACACAGCCTAATTTTAGGGTGGGTAAATGATTCTGTACAATACCATAATGGAGGCTATATGTACATTCACCAAACCCATACAGTATATGCCACAGAAATAAACTCTAATGTGAACTTTGGACATTGGATAACAATGATGTATCAGTGTGCCATTAATTGTAATAAATGTTCCATTCTGGTGTGGATGTTGCAAATAGGGGAAGCTACAATGTGTGGGGGTAGGAGATATGTGGGAACTTTTTGTCCTTTCCTCTCAGTGTTGTTGTGACCCTAAACCTGCTCTAAAAATAACGTCGGGGTTTCCCTGGTGGTCCAGTGCTTAATCCACGTTTCTAATGCACGGGGTGTAGGTTCAAGCCCTGATTGTAGAACTAGGATCCCACAATTCACACAAACAAAAAAAACTTTTTTATTTATTTTTTTTAACTTTATTTTACTTTACAATACTCTATTGGCCTTGCCATACATCGACATGAATCCACCACAGGTGTAAAGATTTACTTTAAAAAATGCTGTACTTTGTTTCATAGAGCCCTTTAGTTAAAATATACGAAGTATGTGAAAGCAAGCTAAATCTTCCTATTTGGTAAATCCAAAGCATGACATTTCTCTTGACTGTTCAAACAAAACGTTTATAGGTAAATCTGCAGCTTTGTATCTTGTTCTTGATAATTTCATTAGCTCTATGTTTTATTGCATAAGTAACCCTTGGGATTCACAACCAGTCTAAACTGGAAATTTTAAAGAAACATTTTTTTTTAAAGAAAGTTTTCTCCAATAATATTGATCTTAGCCATGAGCCACTTTTTATTTATTTTAATGTTCATTGGACCTTATTAAAATTAAAGAAGAAAATTGTCTCTACAAGACTGAGTAATGAAAATAAAGAGAAAATTCTTAAATAGCAAGGAGATATTTGTATACATAGGGTAGCGTGTGTGTATACACACTCAGTCATGTCTGACTCTGCAACCCTATAAACTGTAGCCTGCCAGTCTCCTCTGTCCATGGAATTTCCCAGGCAAGAATACTGGAGTGAGTTGCTATGTATGCTCTGGTTAAATTGTTTGGGGAATGAATGAGATGTCCTTAGAGATTTTTAAATACTCAGAATATGCATGGAAGTAAATCCACTTTTTCTTCCTCTCTACCTTCCATTTCTCTATTTACAAATTAATACATAAAATGACAAGAGGAAGAAATAGACTTATTTCTCTGTAGTCATCAAAACATGCAGAAGTGCCCCAAATTTGCTAACTTTTATTTTAAATTTCTAAAGATATCCACAGATTGGACGAAATGCATTTCTTGTGAAAAGTTTGTTAGTTCTTATTAGAGGAGGATTCTCTTAGCTTATTTAGATTGGCCAGTGGTCCTCACTCTTGGCAGCATATTAAAATCACCTGGAAGGATATCTTTGTTTGGTTTCTTTGTTTATTTAAGTATCTGAGCTCAAATCCCAGAGATTTGGATTTAATTGGCCTGGGGTGGGCCAGACATCAGTAATTCTTTTTTTTTTTTTTTTTAATTTTTATAACTGGTTGAAGTTGAGAAGCCCTGACCTAAGCAGCTTCTCCTCCTTGGCTAGTCATCAGAATCACCAGAGGCAACTGTTAAAAATGTAGCTTCCTTGGTCACTCCCTCAAGAATCTGATTCCTTAAGTCTGAAGTGGACCAAAGGAATCTGTGCTTTTAACAAGCTCCCTTGGTGTTTTGATAATCAGCCAAGTTTGAGAAACACAGGAGATGTCCAATAAAAATGCCAAACAAGCTCAACTGGTCTGTTTTTTGTTTGATGACAAAATTCCCTCCAATCCATCCTACTGCTGCCTCTCTTTGAAAAAAGAAAGCTTTTCTTTTAAAATTTTCTACCTATTCCTTGCATATGTGTTTGTGCACATGTATTTGGTTTAACTAACCATCCATCCCTTCCAAAGCTTTCAAGGACCAATTCGCAAAATTCATTTTATGCACACACAGTCGCAGATGCCCACAACATAAATAAAACAAAGTAGCGGCAAAATATTTGTGTATTTTTCATCACTGTAAACACTAGAAAGAGTTTTTTAAATGATATTTTTCTTTACGGAAAATTGCTTTGCAATCAGATGCTACTTTCTTCACCGACTGAATCACCATGTTCTATCCACATGAATTTGGGATTCTTAAATGACATTCTCAGAGTCTGACATTGAATATAGAATGCATATAATCAAGCACTTTCCTTCAAGCCCCCCTGTCAGAACACCTCATCCTCATCTTCCTTTGGGAGGTAATACCTGGTGTCTCATCTGGTAAAGAGTCTGCCTGTAGTGCAGGAGACCTGGGTTTAGTCCCTTTGGGAAGATCCCCTGGAGAAGGGAATGGCAACCCACTCCAGTATTCTGGCCTGGAGAATTCCATGAACAGAGGAGCCTGGCAAGCTGCAGTCCATGGAATCACAGAGAAATCAACTAAGACTTTCATCACTAACTGGGGTTGGGAAGGAAGCTCCATTCTGCTGACTAGACTTTTCAAGTGACTCTGCCCAGTGATCTTCTGTTAAAGGTGTTTCTTGTTAGACAGGTGCCTTTCAGCCAAGACTCAAATTGCAATTAAGTTTCTGGGGGTGGGGTGAGAAGGAAGGGATTCTGTCTATATTTTCACAGTTTAAATGTTATAAGCAGCATTCTAATTTACAGTATCTATTAAGCACATTTGTACTTCTTAAATCAGCATGGAGTTCTAGAAGTACACATTTCACAGAGAAAGACTTCTTTGGAACTTGTATTTAGGAAATAAACCTCAAGTTTATTGAGGTTTCAAGCTTGCTGCTTCAAGCATACTAGGATTTCCAGATTTCACAAACAAACAAAAATGAATAGAACAGCATCATCACCAATGAAAATAATAACAAAATAAAGGAGCAAGAACCCACAGAGTTTCTTTCTCTATTTTCCTTTTTTGCTGAACTCTTTGCTTTTACCTGCAGCTATTTTTCACTTAAATCTTCAGGCCCTCTGTAGTTAGATTTTTTACTTAGAAACCAATGTTTATTTTGTTTTAATTCTTTACAAGAAAGTGAAACATATTGATATATTTTCTTTCACTTATTTTCCCCCCTTACAATCGAAAATAGAGTAAGACTATCCTAGTCTAAAACTAAAACAAATAGAATAAATAATCAATGTTATCCCTGTTGGTTGTTTAACAAGCAATTCTCCAGAAAAAAATATTTTTGAAAGAATGTTCTGATTTAGAGCCTATGATGTTTGCCATGGGGCAAATACTCCCACCATTGTCGATTTCAAGCTACCAACGTGATGTCCCTGAGAACAGATTTTGGAAGAGATGTGCATATTGGGTATAAAGAACCAGGACCCGCACCTTCCCTGCATCCCTGGCAGTAACATTATGAGCATTTATTCATTTAATTTAATCCATTATAACCTAATAAAGTGGAAGAAGAAACTTAAAATCAGTTGAGTCTGGGTTTTGGTTTAGCTACTTACTAGCCATGTGAACTCAGGCAAGGAACTTCATTCTCTCTGATCCTGAGTCCTCCTGACTAATATATTTAAAGCTTTCTCTATAACCACCTCCATTTGAATGTTATCTGCTTCTCAGCATGTTTCAAAACAAGTGTAAAGTATGTCATGTTGCTAGCATGTACTTTGATATGATGTAATGAAAATGGCACTTTTACTGCAATTTAATCATGGGAAAAATATCAGATAAATCCTGTAGGACACACAGTCTCTGACCAGTACTCTTTAAAACTGTCAGGGTTATTGAAAGCAAGGACAATGTAAGAGACAACTACAGTCAAGAAGAACGTAAGAAGATGTACTTACTGAATGTTATATAAGATCAGCCTCCTGAGGGGAGGCTGGAACAGAAAAAGGAAGCAAAATAAAAGCTAAAGAAAAATCTGAATAAAGTATGGACTTTAGTTAATAATAATGTATCAATCTTGGCTCACCAATTATAAGAAATGTATCATAATAATGTAAGATAATAGTAGGAGAAAGTGAGTGTAGAGTGTCTAGGAACTCTGCACTCTTCTTAAAAATTTTCTAGAAGATTGAAACTGTGCTAAACAACAAGAAAAACAACCAAAAAATCCAAGTGTAAGATTTTCCCTATGGGATAAATATTTAGAAGAACTATTATATAGTATCACCACTGAATCCTCTCTTCTATAGGATGGAAATTCCCAGTTTCTTTAATGATCCTTTACATGTTGCATCTTCAAGTTCCTCCATCCTGGGAGTTTCTCATCATTTCCTGAATAAGCGTTGTTCTTCACGCTGTTTTTGGTTTTGGTCATAAACTTCTCTGCAGATTGTTCTTCCTTTGGATCCCTTTAATTGCTTAACTTCACTTCATCTTTCAAGAGCCACTCAAACAGCACCTCCTCCTTTATGAGGCACCAAATCTAACGCACTGCTTTCCTATCCACCGTGCCAAGTGACTCTCTCTTCTCTGCATTCTCATGACGTTTGTTCATAGCTCCGATTACATCACGCAGTGTTATAATTTTTCTCATCTGTTTCTTTTTTTTCACACTTTAAGAAGAGGCCATGTCTGTAATCCTGGAAAACCTAGAAAAGCACCAGATACAAAGAAGGGGCATGCTACTTATCAGTTAATAAGGTTGGTCCTACCTATACTAGCCAGTAATGCTAATCCATTTTGGTCAGTCCTCTGTTCAAATTTACAGTTGTCGCTGGGTATCCAAGGGGGACTGGTACCAGGATGCCCCACTCACACCACTGAGGATACGAATATCTGTGGATGTCCAAGTCCCTTATATAAAATGGCATAGGACAATTGGGTCTTGATATCCACAGGTTGGAATCCAAGGCAGGTAACTGCAACCATGGGTGGGGGCATTGTGTCCACGAGCCTCTTTTAGATCAGGTGTTCTGCATCCTTTTTTCGCTTATCAAATTCCTATCTATCTTTCAATTCTCCATTTACAAGATACACTTTCTTTCTGAACCTCCATTTCACTTACAGTTAGTGAGGCGCCATTAACTTGTTTACCCTTGTTTTAATACACACTTACTTTGATTTCAGGACCATCTTCTTGGTCTGTGCTTGAAGTCTTTGGTCTAGGCTTGAAGAACATGTTGGTGTCTATGCTTGGTCACCTAATACTGGCTAAGATGTTCTGATGGTCTGGTTTTCTGATTATCCCGTTCTTCTGTGAATGTCCTTCCTCTGAATGCTGGAAAACTAAAATTCTGACCAATGTTTAGCATGTGCTCATGTATTTCATGGGGCTTCTCTGGTGGCTCAGACAGTAAAGAATTTGCCTGCAGTGTGGGACACCCAGGTTTGATCCCTGGGTTGGGAAGATCCTCTGGAGAAGAGAATGGGACCCCACTGTAGTATTCTTGCCTGGAGAAGTCCATGAATAGAGGAGCTTCATGGGTTACAGTCCATGCGATTGCAAAGAGTCGAACATGACTAGGAACTAACTCTTTCTTTCTTTCATATATATCGTGTTCTGTTCTCTCTTTGAAACATAAGCATTTTGTCTACTTCACAGCATTGTAAGCATTTTCTAGGGCATAAGTGTTTTCCCCTCCAGATTTTGTTTTTCTCACATTCCCAGTGTGAGACACATCACTTCAGTTCAATTCAGTTCAGTTGCTCACTCGTGTCCGACTCTCTGCAACCCCATGAACTGCAGCACTCCAGGCCTCCCTGTCCATCATCAACTCCCGGAGTCCACCCAAACCCATCTCCATTAAGTTGGTGATGCCATCCAACCATCTCATCCTCTGTCATCCCTTTCTCCTCCTGCCTTCAAACTTTCCCGGCATCAGGGTCTTTTCCAATGAGTCAGCTCTTTGCATCAGGTGGCCAGAGTACTGGAATTTCAGCTTCAACATCAGTCCTTCCAATAGACACATAGCAAATCCTTATTGATAAATAGGGGTCTTATTCTAATTCACACTGTCAGACTACCTGGCAAAATACTGGGCCCATTCCAATATGAATCTAAACTCTGGGAGTTAAGTCTGGGATTTCCTACAGTCAGTGCTTTCTAGATTCACTTTCTCTAAATTATTCCCGGGCTGGAGAATTGTATGTTACCAATTGATTGCAGAAGCATCTACAATGCAACAATAATTTGAGTCCAGTGGCTAATTGAGGCTATTTCATAAAGGGAGTATGCTTTAAAGGGTGTGGTTTCTTTTGTTTAATGTTAATCACTCTTAATCCATTTACATAAAGGAACATGTTTACACAGTTAATACAAACGTAAAGTATAGATGTGTATTTTTAATATAACTTAGTCCAAAAATATTCATGGGACACTATCTTCCCTTTCTGCATCAATCACTATTTTATGCATTATATATTCTATGAGTTAAAAATTCTTATATATTCTATTAATGAAAGTAACACCATCAGGGCTTCAGCAAAACAGCCTATAGAATTCTTTTCTTTCTGAATAAAGGTAAAATAGCAAAAGAGTCAGCACAATAGTGGAGACCAAGTTGAGATAAAGCCGAGTTCTTTCACTGTACCTGAGACCTCTGATCAGTCTCAAGAGAAGCACAGTGAGCAGGCAGGCACATCATCGAAGTACAAATATTCTCAGAAACGGTCTAGTTCAAATGTGTATAGGGAAACTTTTACTAAAAGACAAAACACTTTACAAAGTGTTTCTCTATCCACATGGGAGAACATGTTTTGTTTGATCATGCACAGCAGTTTCTGTTTCCCTTTCTCATTATCTTCCTGTATATGACTCAGGATGTAAAGAATCCACCTGCCAATGCAGCAGAATTGGGTTTGATCCCTGGGTGAAGAAGATCCCTTAGAGAAGGAAATGGCAACCCACCACTGTATTCTTGCCTGGAAGATCCCACCATGGACAGAGGAGCCTACTGAGCAGCAGTCCATGCAGCTGCGAAGAGTTAGACACTGCTAAGGCACTGGCAGCCCACTCTTGCCTGGAGAATCCCATGGACGGAGGAGCCTGGTGGGCTGCAGTCCATGGGGTCGCTGAGAGTTGGACACAACTCAGTGACTTCACTCTCACTTTTCACTTTCATGCATTGGGGAAAGAAATGGCAACCCACTCCAGTGTTCTTGCCTGGAGAATCCCAGGGATGGCGGAGCCTGGTGGGCTGCTGTCTATGGGGTTGCACAGAGTTGGACACGACTGAAGCAACGTAGCAGCAACTTAGCAGCAAGCAACTAAACAACACTACATATAAGAAATAGCCACAGTTCATAGCAACCCTTAAGGACCAACAGTTTAATCCCTCTTCTTTACTCTTTGAGACTTAAGCAGCAGCAGGACCACTGATTTGATGATTTGACAGTCTGTTTGTTCAGTTAACCTTAGATAAGAACAAATTCTTATGGGCATTTCATGAAACACTATACAAAATCTGATCAATAGAGATTTATTTTTATGACATCCAAAACAAGCTACAAGAACCTTAGGGAATAGGTTTTACTTTTAGTTCAAGAATGAAGGAAATTAGAAATGGTTCCATTGAGTATGAATCACATTTGCTATAGAAATGACAACACATATTTCAATCTAGCCAAAAATCACTCTATAAAGCTCTGGGTGAGATCATGGTTGTTATTTCAGAAAATATCAGTAGTTTCTCAGGGAAGACTAGTGTTTCAATGGACTTATAAGGCAGAAATACTTTTGCAGTCAATGCATTCTGTTGACTCAATCACAAAGTTACAAAAGGCTAGAAATTAAGTGTAAAAACTTTCTCATCCCAACAAGGTCCATTGAAGAAAGGCTTTTAATTATTAACTTTTTTGGTGTATTCTATACTTTCAAATATATGCCAATACATAAAAAAGAACATAGGCATTATAAAAAAAACTACAATGGCTTGGTAGTTGTGAAAGTGCTATACGTTATGATTAGGTAAATAATTCAAATTCAAATTATAATTTTTTTACTTAGTAACATAGAAAGATTTTTAGTGATATGATAACTTTTGACCCTGGTGAGAGTGTTTATTTTTGCATTCACTGTCAGTAAGAATGTACATAGGTAGCATCACTCATTATTGGAGAAATGCAAATCAAAACCACAATGAGGTATCATCTCATGCTGGTCAGAATGGCTGCCATCAAAAAGTCTACAAAAAAATAAATGCTGGTGTGGAGAAAAGGAAACCCTTTTGCTCTGTTGGTGGGAATGCAAATTGTACAGCCACTGTGGAAAACAGTGTGGAGATTCCTTAAAAACCTGGAAATATAACTGCCATACAACCCAGCAATCCCACTGCTGGGGGATTGCTCCCACACATGGAGGAAACTAGAATTGAAAGACCCGTGTACCCCAATGCTCATTGTAGCCCTGTTTACAACAGCTAGGACTTGGAAGCAACCTAGATGTCCACTGGGAAGCTAATGAATAAGGGAATATTATTACTCAGTTCTAAAGAGGTGGATGAAACTGGAGCCTATTATTCAGAGTGAAGTAAGTCAGAAAGAGAAACACCAATGCAGTATATTAACTCATATGTATGGAATTTAGAAAGATGGTAATGACGATCCTATATGCAAAGCAGTAGAAGAGACACAAATGTAAAGAACAGACTTTTGGACTATGTGGGAGAAGGCAAGGGTGGGATGATTTGAGAGAATAGCATTNGTAGCAGCAACTTAGCAGCAAGCAACTAAACAACACTACATATAAGAAATAGCCACAGTTCATAGCAACCCTTAAGGACCAACAGTTTAATCCCTCTTCTTTACTCTTTGAGACTTAAGCAGCAGCAGGACCACTGATTTGATGATTTGACAGTCTGTTTGTTCAGTTAACCTTAGATAAGAACAAATTCTTATGGGCATTTCATGAAACACTATACAAAATCTGATCAATAGAGATTTATTTTTATGACATCCAAAACAAGCTACAAGAACCTTAGGGAATAGGTTTTACTTTTAGTTCAAGAATGAAGGAAATTAGAAATGGTTCCATTGAGTATGAATCACATTTGCTATAGAAATGACAACACATATTTCAATCTAGCCAAAAATCACTCTATAAAGCTCTGGGTGAGATCATGGTTGTTATTTCAGAAAATATCAGTAGTTTCTCAGGGAAGACTAGTGTTTCAATGGACTTATAAGGCAGAAATACTTTTGCAGTCAATGCATTCTGTTGACTCAATCACAAAGTTACAAAAGGCTAGAAATTAAGTGTAAAAACTTTCTCATCCCAACAAGGTCCATTGAAGAAAGGCTTTTAATTATTAACTTTTTTGGTGTATTCTATACTTTCAAATATATGCCAATACATAAAAAAGAACATAGGCATTATAAAAAAAACTACAATGGCTTGGTAGTTGTGAAAGTGCTATACGTTATGATTAGGTAAATAATTCAAATTCAAATTATAATTTTTTTACTTAGTAACATAGAAAGATTTTTAGTGATATTATAACTTTTGACCCTGGTGAGAGTGTTTATTGTTGCATTCACTGTCAGTAAGAATGTACATAGGTAGCATCACTCATTATTGGAGAAATGCAAATCAAAACCACAATGAGGTATCATCTCATGCTGGTCAGAATGGCTGCCATCAAAAAGTCTACAAAAAAATAAATGCTGGTGTGGAGAAAAGGAAACCCTTTTGCTCTGTTGGTGGGAATGCAAATTGTACAGCCACTGTGGAAAACAGTGTGGAGATTCCTTAAAAACCTGGAAATATAACTGCCATACAACCCAGCAATCCCACTGCTGGGGGATTGCTCCCACACATGGAGGAAACTAGAATTGAAAGACCCGTGTACCCCAATGCTCATTGTAGCCCTGTTTACAACAGCTAGGACTTGGAAGCAACCTAGATGTCCACTGGGAAGCTAATGAATAAGGGAATATTATTACTCAGTTCTAAAGAGGTGGATGAAACTGGAGCCTATTATTCAGAGTGAAGTAAGTCAGAAAGAGAAACACCAATGCAGTATATTAACTCATATGTATGGAATTTAGAAAGATGGTAATGACGATCCTATATGCAAAGCAGTAGAAGAGACACAAATGTAAAGAACAGACTTTTGGACTATGTGGGAGAAGGCAAGGGTGGGATGATTTGAGAGAATAGCATTTAAACATGTATATTACCATATGTAAAATAGATGACCAGTGCAAGTTCAATGCATGAAGCGGTGTTCTCAAAGCCGGTGCTCTGGAACAACCCAGACAGATGGGGTGGGGAGGGAGATGGGAACAGGGTTCAGGGTGGGGAACACATGTGCACCCATGGCCAATTCATATCAATGTATGACAAAAACCACCACAGTGTTGTAAAGTGAGTAGCCTCCAATTAAAAAAAGAAAATATCCAGGTTGACAAAATTAGAAAAAAAAATGTACATGGGTACTCCGCTTTTGTGACGCAAGTTGATTTTATATACTAAAAGCTATTAAGTCCCATTAAACTAAATATTTTTGATCTAGAACTTTGTAGGACTTGTAGGACTCTGTCTTGAAAAGATGCTCCTAAATCTAGAGAGAGCCATCCCAGATAGCACCAGTGGTAAAGAACCTGCTTGCCAATGCAGGAGATAAGAGATGCAGGTTTGATCCCTGGGTTGGGAAGATACCCTGGAGGAGGAAATAGCAACCCACTCCAGTATTCTTGCCTGGAGAATCCCATGTACAGAGAAGCCTGGTGGGCAATAGTCCATAGGATTGTAAAGAGTCAGACACAACTGAAACAACTTAGCAAACAAATCTAGAGAAGGGGTACATCTGTCAAGATGGTCTTTATAACCATAAAAATAAAAAATTAAATGACAGATACCCAATATTAAGGAGTTGGGTAAATCAATCATAAATCATTTATTTGAAGAAGTTTAATACGGTCACTGGTAAATCTATGCAGGACTTATGACACAGGACAAATGTTTATTTTATTTTATTAAGTGGACAAAGCATGCTATGTAATTATACTTATAGCACAGTGTAACAATGTTAAAAAATTCTGTATATAGAAACTGGACTGGAGTATATACCCTGGAAGATTACCTTTAGATCATAGGTGAAGATTCCCTTCCTCATTTTCTATCTTAACAAAGTTTAGGTAGGGAATATATATTTTTATGTTTAAAAATCAACATTTAAAAACATGATTTTTAATATGTAATGTGAATAACTGATAGTAAAATTCCATCTGCCATTTAAAAATACTTTTAAAAAACTTAATTTTGAAAACCAGCACAGAAANGTGGACAAAGCATGCTATGTAATTATACTTATAGCACAGTGTAACAATGTTAAAAAATTCTGTATATAGAAACTGGACTGGAGTATATACCCTGGAAGATTACCTTTAGATCATAGGTGAAGATTCCCTTCCTCATTTTCTATCTTAACAAAGTTTAGGTAGGGAATATATATTTTTATGTTTAAAAATCAACATTTAAAAACATGATTTTTAATATGTAATGTGAATAACTGATAGTAAAATTCCATCTGCCATTTAAAAATACTTTTAAAAAACTTAATTTTGAAAACCAGCACAGAAAATAATAATTGGAGGAAATATCAGAAAGTGAATAAAAGTCTAAAACATTCATTGTGTTTCTTTCACCAGGATGAAGTACTTTAATTTTCAAAATTATAGTAGACTGTAAGCTTCATGAGGACAGAGATGGTGTTTTTTTCCAGCTTCCATTCAGCAGCACCATGAGTAGTGCTTAGGAAACAGAAGGTGTTAATAAATGATTGATGGATCATCCATTGACATTGTTGAAATGAGAAAAAAGAAAAGGTCAGTTTACTGGGCATCATATAATTTGTTTTTCCAGATACCATTTTCTTTCAATAGCTGACAATTGTCTTGGAGCAAGATCTTCCTCACCCCTTCTTGCCCATGTGCTCTGGCCTTCCCTTGAGCTTAGCCTTTGGGGCAAGATTCTCCAGTGGGATTGTGTTTACTCCAACTAGTAAAAATGAGATGCTCTTTCAACTATGGATTACTGGACAACTGACTGTAGTCTGAGAGTTTCTGGTTACCATCTTTGGCTCTGCACTGAGAAAACTGAATGATAGTGAAACCAACAGAAAGTCAGAGCTAAGAGATGGAGAGACCCAGCAGCTTTATTTATTCACTTATTTCTGGCTGCGCTGGGTCTTTACTGTGGTTCACAGGCTTTTCACTGCGGTGGCTTCTCTTGTTGAAGAGCGCAGACCTCAGGCCCGTGGGCTTCAGTAGTTGTGATGTGTGAGCTCAGGTTCGGTAGTTGTGACACAAGGGCCTAGTTGCTGTGAGGCATGAGAAATCTTCCTGGACCAGGGCTCAAACTGGTGTCAGGCATTGGCAGGCAGATTCTTAACCCTTGGGCCTCCAGGGAAGTCCGAGACAGCCAGTATCTTGGTGACATCATTTGATCGTTTGACTTGAACTATGCTTGAATCCAGGACATCCCTGGACTTCCCAATTACGTGACCTAACAAATGCCTTTATCCTCAATAATTTTGTTTTGTTTTGTTTCTCTTGAGCCAATTTAAGTTGGGTGTGTGTGCTGAATAGAGAGAGTTCTAAATTATACAGATATTTATGCTGATGTTTCTTTTCATAAGTCTGCCAACAATTTTGATGATAATGGGAAGTGGTCATTTTTCATAAAATTAGTCAGTACTCTGTGCAAACAGCCTTAAGAAATCGTTCCTTAGTAATTGTCAATAGCTATGAGTTACTTCTAATTTTTAGTAACATTTTACCTAGATAAAAGTCCATGAGTTCACAGGAATTGTAGGGACTTTCCATGGCACACTGAATCTCTGACACCCAGATGGCTTCTACAGTTAACTTCTTTTTAACTCCTTTATGCATTTCTAATCTTCCACATTAAGCCCACACACTCTGTTTTACTCCTGTAGTTTCTGTTTTCTTCAGTCCTATATACTTAACCTAAATATGCTTTGTGAGGGCTTCATTAACACGTAAAGCATTCCTACCAGTCCAAAGTCTTTCAGAATAAACTGGGTGGCCTGACATAGGTAATATTTTATGAGCAAGAGGCTATTTTGAGGCCTAGATTTGATTCATAAGCAGCACTTTCTGCAAGTTAGCTGTGAATAAATATCTTTTATGAAAACTGTCACTGTGCTTCTATAAGACACATGCTTTGAAATTCATAGAAAGGCATATATTCTTGATACCTCTTAAACTAAAAACTAAAGAACTGCAGAGGTCAGGTGGATCCTTAGACTTAAATCTTTCTCTGTGTGAGAAATAAATAAATCTAAACAAATAAATCTGTAGTGGAAAGCAAAATATACAATATATACATATTTTAAACTAATTCTTTTCTTTTACAGGAGTCTCTCTGTTAAGCATGGAATCCTTATCTTGCTTAATTTCTCTCTAAATTGTTAAGACATTTAATATTTGTTAAAGTGCCTCTTTTTAACCTGTGTGCTGTGCTGTGATTTTGAACTAAAAGAGAATACATTCGTGTTCTGCTCCACAAAGTTTGCCTTTTTGAATAGTAGGACTTCATCTTCTTTTCTTTCTGTATATGGTGTTAATCGTCTAGCAGGGATCAGAGCCCAGTATACAAACCTTTAAATATTTCTTCAATGAATCTATCTACTTATATATCTTTAGATAGTGTTTTCAAGGGACATTGGATTTGCAATAATTTAGTGTGTATTTCATTTAAAATTCAGTCTCTGATTTTTTATTACACTCCTGGGCAATTATATGGTATAAAACATTAGTACTTGCTATGAACCTGACAGTGTTCAAAGCGTTCTATGTAATATCATATTTTCCCTCATAACAGCCTAAATTAGCAGCTATTATTACCCCATTTTACTATGAAGAGATTGAGGCACAAAGGGTTAAGTGACTTACTTAATGGCATATTGTGACTAAATAGTGAAGCCAGGAGTTGAAGCCAGAGTCTAAGCTCTTAACCACTGTACTACACTATCTGTCTGTTATGTTGTTAATTCAAACACAGATTAAAAGAAACAAAATACATCAAATGTACACATAAATATAAAATAGAGCTCTTTTTGAAAAACCTAATGGCAGGAAATTGAAAGGGATAAATTTTACTTTCATTTAATTTGATTTTAAGGTAATTGATTTATTGTAATTTTATTTTATTATAAAAATAAATTGTTTTCATATAAAGTACTTAAATCTTTAAGGAGAATTTTGTGCATAAGTAGCAAATACAAGGAAAATATTGTTGATGTGGTAAATTTGCAAACCAATGATTCAGAGTTAGCCTTTTAAAAAGTTTTTTAAATTACTTTCAAGAAAGAGTTAGTTGGAGGAAAAACAAAAACCATGTAGCAGGCAGGCTAAAAGAAGTAGAATAATTAAAAAAAAAGATTCCAGAACCATGGAGAAGATTCTGGATTAACTTGAATTTAGCGATGAATGCCTTGCATCTCTTCTACAGGTCATACATGCTAATTTTTTCAGAATCACCAATTTAATTTTTGTAATGCATTCTTCCCCATTTCAATGGAGAATGTCATAATATAGGAAGATGCAATTATGACTACATTAATTGGAAAATATAACCCAATTTTCCAGGATTCAAGAGTTGAAGAACTTTAGTCTTTGAATTCAGGACTATATATATATATAATTAAATATGTGTTTATTATCTAAATCTATACTTAGATAATTATGCTTAAAATACACAGAATTTCAGTTGAATTTACACATATACATTTAGGAATTATTCCTGTTTCTACATTTTCATTCTTTTCTTCCAAAACATAAAATATAAAATTTGCCAATTGAAATGATTTTATTTTCTTAGTGACAATCAATTGCAACACAGATTCAGAATATATATTTATTGGTGATTTTATCTTTGGCAATAACATACTATAAAATATCATACAGTTCTTTTTCCAGGACCTTTTATTTTCCAGTTATATTATTATTTCCATCTCTACATATTTTGTCAGATTATCAAAAGAAAATCTTTAATTTTTCCTTTCTCTGAAGCATGGAGATTGAACTGTACCTTTTTTTTAAAATTTTGAGATAGAAATATAAGTAGCAAGAGCAATAAGACTAATTTCAAGTATATGTTTCTGTTAGTTGATCAGTCATGTTCAACTTGTGATCCCACAGTCACGACCCCATGGTCTGTAGCCCACCAGGCTCCTCTGTCCATGGGATTCTCCAGGCAAGAATACTGGAGTGGGTACCCATTCCCTTCTCCAGGGGATCCTCCCGAAACAGGGATTGAATCTGGGTCTCCTGCATTACAGGCAGATTCTTTACCATCTGAGCCACCAGGGAAGCTCAACTTCAAGTATAAACATTTGTAAAGTAAGTAGTTGAATAGCCATTTTACTTTGCCTATAGAAAGACCCTCACAAAAGAGGCCAGATGCCCAGAGTATTCTAGAATAATTGACTGCAGTTAAGAGGTGTAGCATATATCTGCTTCTGAATACATTTCACTGGTTTCAAACTGGCCTATCCTTCAACAAGACAGAATTCTCATATTGCTGGTCATCATTTTCTGCCCATTTTCAGTATATTGATGTACATTTATTATCAGAATAGCAAGGAAGACTGAAAGGAGTCGCACCTTGGTGACAGTCAGACCCGAGTTCACATGTTTACTTCTCCATTTTCTCTGGGTTAATGGGCGGAGGTTGGTTACTTCCTTTTCCATGGTTTCATTATCTAAAAGGAGCCCTCATTGGGCTGTTTGGGAGGAGTTAGTGAAACGTCTTTCGGTGGTTTCTGATTCTTGCTGCTGCTGCTGCTAAGTTGCTTCAGTCATGTCCGACTCTGCACGACCCCATAGACGGCAGCCCACCAGGCTCCTCTGTCCCTGGGATTCTCCAGGCAAGGATACTGGAGTGAGTTTGCCATTTTCTTCTCCCTCTGATTCTTAGTAGTGGCTAATTAAATATGAATTTAAGTTTCCTTTTGATGCTCCAAATTAAACAATTACCATATGAACTTCTATTGCTGCTGTGGGTGTGCAATTGATACTAGTATTGAAATCCTTGAGTTATGATGGGAGAACTGATGCTAAAGTTGCCATTGCCAGGGTCATTAGTGTTTAAAAAAACTAAGCCTGATGGGAAAATGTACTTTTAGGCAAGAATGTCCTGCATGTAATGTACAAGTAATTTGGATGAATGGAGTGATTTTTTTAAAAGAGTTGGTCTTAGATTATAGGTGTTCTCAAATAAAGATATTCAAGGGAAAACATCTTTACATGAGTAATAAAAAGAATGCAATAAGAAGAGAATTTATATTTTATATTCCAATGGCATTCTTCACAGAAAGAGAAAAAGCAGTCCTAAAATTTGTATGGAACCACATAAGGCCCAAAAGAGCCAAAGCAGTCTTGAGAAACAATAAAATTGGAGACACTGTGGGACCTGATTTCAAACTCTATCACAAAGCTATCATAATCAGAATAGTGTGGTATTGCACTCAGATAGTGGCTGCAGGAGCAGCGTGGAGCAGTTGCAGCAACAGCTGAGCTAAAGACCCAGCATGTCTGGCCAGCTGGATCTGGATCCAGTGGTGCAGTGAGCAAGGCCTGGCAGCTCGAGCAGTGCAGGTCCATGTACCCATGGAGTTGCTGGTGAAGGGGGCATCTCCCCAGACCCACCTGCCAGGCTTGGAATGGCCAGAGGCCCAGGCACACAGGGGTAGGTCAGTCTCAGGGTTTCTTGAGTGAACCTTTAGGTAAGTGTGCCAAGGGAGGAGGATGTTGGCCAATTGGCGCTACCTCCTCAAGGAGGGAGAGAAGGACCCCCACCAGGAAGCACTCTATGAGAAGTACTGCCTAACATTAGTTTTTAGAAAATAGTATGATATCGGCATGAAAACAGAGAGATCAATGGAACAGAACAGAGAGCGCAGAAATAAACCTACAGTTAATGTGGTCAATTGATTTACAACAAAGGAGCTAAGCATATACAATGGGGAAAAGAGTTTCCTCAATAAATGGTGCTAGAAAAACTGGACAGCTAAATGCAAAAAAAAAGAAAGAGAGAGAGACAGGACCACAATCTTCCACCACACACAAAAACTCAGAATGACTAAGACTTGAAGATAGGACCTGGAAGCATAAAGCTCCTAAAAGAAAGCAGAGGTGGTAAGCTCCTTGAACTAAATATTGGCCATGATTTTTTGAATCTAATCCAAAAGCAAAAAAAACAAAATCAAATACTAATACAAGCAAGTGGGACTATATAAATTAAAA
Source organism: Neotragus pygmaeus (assembly GCA_006410875.1). NCBI lineage: Eukaryota > Metazoa > Chordata > Mammalia > Artiodactyla > Bovidae > Neotragus > Neotragus pygmaeus. The sequence goes on from SJYV01055638.1 coordinate 193,808, forward strand.
AGCTTCTTCACAGCAAGGGAAACTATCAACAGAATGAAATGATAATCTACTAAATGGGAGAAAATAATTACAAATCATATATTTGATAATGGGCTAATATCAAAACATGTAAAGAACTCATGCCACTCAATAGCAGAAAAGCAAATGATCCAGTATAAAAATGGACAGAAGATCTGAATAGACATTTCTCTAGAGGAGACATAGAGCTTCGTCAGTAGGTACATTCAGAGATGCTTAATATCACTGATCAACAGTGAAATGCTAATCAAACCACAATGAGATATCACCTCATTCCTATTAGAGTGGCTATCATCAAAAAGATAAGAAATAATAAGTATTAGTGTGGATGTGGAGAAAAGGAACACTTCTGCACTGCTGATGGGAATGTAAATTGGTACCACCACTATGAAAAGCAGTGTGGAGTTTCCTCAAAAAATTAAAAATAGAACTACCATATCCTGTAATTACACTTCTGGGTATTTATCCAAGGAAAATGAAAACACTACTTTGAAAAGATATATGCAACCCTATATTCTTTGAAGCATTGTTTACATTAGCCAAGATATGGAATCAACCTGGATTCCATTGATCAAGTCTCCATCAATGAACGAGTGGATAAAGAAATGGTGGTGTGTATATATATAATGGAATATTATTCATGCGACAACATGAATGGACCTGGAGGGCATTATGCTAAATGAAATAAATAGGACAGAGAAAGGCAAATGCCCATGATCTTACTTTCATGTGAAATCTAAGAAAAAAATAAATAGATGGAAAGCTAAGCTTGTAGATACAGAGAACAGATTGGTGGTTTTGAAGAGAAGCAGGAGGTGGGAAATGGTGGAAGAAATGGATGAACTCAGGGTTTTTTGTTTTTGTTTTTTTCCAGTTTAAATAAATGGAATTTAAAAATTAAAGACTGCAATAAGAAAATTATATCTCATTCACTTACTGTTATAACATCAATATACACTGTAGTAAATTCCTCTGACAGCTAGTGAATCAAACCAGTGTGCAGTCAATAAGAAGGAGCAGACACAACTGCCATCTGCGAAGTTGCTACTGTGGAAGGCGGCCCTCAATCTCTAGCAGAACGGCTTTGCTGTGTGTGACAGACTGCACCTAAATGCTTAGATGGGGAGATAACTCCTGATGTATGTGATTGCACATGCCTGTGTATCCCTGATTTGCCAAGGGCGGTTGAGGAGGCATCAATTCTTTGCATGGAGTTCGTGCACAATCTGTGTTTGTGCCCAGGGGCAAGACAGGTTAATAAGGCTAGGAAGGAGGGGAGGACGTGGGAGTGGGTAATAACCGGGGAGGACTTCAGAGCATCGACCTGGGGGGAAGGGAGGAGGGCCGGGGATGGAGGGTGTTCCCTGTTGCTTCTGCCGATGTGTCAAGTGGCAGGAGAAATTTTGAAAGCTGTGAGGAGGAGCCAGTGGCTGCGTTTGGGGGTGTTTTGTACCCCACCCTCCCCAGTTGTAGGAAAACCTCTTTCCATTCCGAGGTAACTGAATTGAAGGACGAAGACTAACCCGGGAATAGGAGGAAAGCAATTGTCCCGTTGCTCCCTCTCCTGTCATTTCTCCCGTTCGCCTGCTGACTTTTCTCCAAACCAAGTTCATCCGCGCCAAAGTAACAACAGGTTACCCTGCCCAGGTGCCTGCCGTGGGGAATCTGCCGAAGCCGCCCCGTGTATTCCAAGCTGCCCTGTTATCCAGTCACCATCCCTGAGCATCAGGACCACTTCTGATGGCTGTGGCCTCTGCCGCCTCAGGGAGCATCTTCTGGAAGCAGCTCCTATTCTCTCTCCTGGTGAGTAACAAGCAAAGGATTAGGGAGTCTAAGCATGTTACTCGGTGTTGCCTCCCTTCAGGTTGGGCTTGAAAGAGAGGAGGGTGCGAGTGGAAGGCAGAGAAGGGAGACGGGGAGAACAGGAGCAGAGCTGAGTAAAATTCAAGGAAGCACAGAGAGACTCGTGACCCAGGACGGCTGGTGTTTGGTTTGCTTTTCAAGTTTTCACCGCCAAGCTGTTCCTTTTTCAAGGGAATCCCCTGTTCAGTCTTGCTGGGGTGTTTTCTACGGAGCAATGGGACGAATTCACTCCTCAGGCATTTGGCCCAGAAAGTTCTGAGGTTTGCTTTTGCTGCTAGTCACTAAATAAGCTGTACTTGTTTCACCTGCTTAGTTCCCCTGAGCTTCGAGAAGAGAAAAAGTTTGCTTGAAGATGTAAACTATCCAGAACTTGCTTCATTTTATCCAGAAAGGGCTGACAGAAGGGTGGAGCTCTTAGTTCAAGGAAGGTGTTTAACTGGAAAAAAATAATAATAATAAAGAAAAATGTGACATTCATTGATAAAATACATGAACTTGACTTCCACTTATGTTTTTTGTAACTGTGTATTTAGGTGCTAATTTTTTTCTTTGGCAGGGATTAGGAAGAGGGGAATTGTCCCACATCTACATCTGGCGTTTCTGAGCACTGAATTTCTTTCTTGTTTTCATTTTAATAAAATATTTTAGCTTCAGATTATATTTTCAGTATCTAAAGATTTTATTGTAAAAGGGTAAATATTTTCTCTGTATAAATAGTACCCTATGGGACTTCCCTGGTGGTCCAGTGGCTAAGACTCGATGCTCCCAACGCAGGGCCCAGGTTCAATTCCTATATCAGGGAACTAGATCCCACATGCCACAGCTAAGAGTTCTCATGCCTCAACTAAGATCCCATGACTAAAATCCAGCACAGCCAAATAAATAAATTAAAAAAAAATACACTAAGTGGGATTAATGGTCATATGCTCATCCTATAATTGTCTGGGGGTACGTATGGGAGAGAACAGAGATCTTTAGTTAGTATTATTAGTCAGGCAAAATGAAGGGACAGCTTTCCAAGATATTCACCCAGATTTCTTTTACTTTTGGTCTCTGCTTTGCCCAGTACCCTTTGGTTCGTCCACTGCCCATCCATTCCTTATGCCCATGATGTCTAAAAATGAGTCTGACCCCAGCTTCCTTCAAATAACTAAGCTGCTTGTTTAACTTGAAGACTGTGATATAGTATGTCTTAGAGAGCTGCGTTGGCTCTGTTTGTGAGGCAGAAACAGTGAAGTGGGGACCCTAGGGCAGGAAGGAAAAATGATGGAGGTATAGAGGATATGTAGATGTATCCTCTGAGAATAATGTGTGACTATATAGTATAGATGTGTAGGTCTATGAATCTATGTGTGTATATACACATATCTATTTCTAATTATAAAATGCTCTTCCATGTTATATACTTAGACCATTATTAATATAATTTTTTTATATACAGAAAGTTCTTTAGGTATATTTTTGTACATTCCCTGACATTAGAAATGAAAATATTAAGAAGTTAAGTAAGTAGTAAAAAGACCTATTTTTAAAAAAGAGGTTATTTAATTTAAAGCCAAAATACGAATACAAGTTTTTAAATTCCAGTTTTTGGTGTTATCTAACAGAGTTATTGTAAAATTACAGACTATTTAAATAGGCCTACATGATATAGCAAATAGACTTGGGTTGAGTTAGAAAAGAAATGTACGTCATAGTATAGCTGATGGATTTCTTTCCTTCTCTCACATAATGGGTCCCCTAACTCTAGAAGGGCTTCCCTTGTGGCTCAACTGGCAAAGAATCTGCCTGCAATTCAGGAGATGTGGGTTTGATCCCTGGGTTGGGAATATCCCCCTGGAAAAGGGAAAGGCTACACTCCAGTATTCTGGCCTGGAGAAGTGCATGGACTGTATAGTCCATGTGGTCGCAAAAAGTCGGACACAACTGAGAGACTTTCCCTTAACTCTAGAAATATGTCCTCAGAGAAATATTGGTTATAAAATTCATCTACCTGTTAAAGCTCTATTTTATATTTAATTAATAACAAAACAGTCATTTTGAAAAAGAGTAGAGGAAGCAAATAAACAGAAAATGCCAAGAAAAATAGGTTCTGAATTTACAGACTCTTTTAAACAGATAACGTTTCTTTTATTTTTCAGGTAGTCTCAGTTTTTTCTTGAGTTAGGTATATGGCTTTGTAAAGCAATATTTGTGTCTTGAATTGAACTAAAAATCTTTACCCTGTAGAAGTCTACTCTCCATATTTTGAAATATATTTCTTTTTAGACTAATTTTGTGAATGAGATCATTTAGACTTTGACGTTTATGAGCCAAGCCTTTCTGAGGAGTAATTTGAAATCAGGGAATACTGGTGGGTGTTGATCTTTAGAAGGTTAAAAACATCCTCATGTACCTCAGTTTGCTTGGGGCTGTGAAAAGGATGATTTATATACAAATACATAATTACTGAATTCCAAAGTTAAGTACTTTCTTCATGCTGAGAGATCAGAATGACATTTACAAATGACCTTAGAGATGATAAACTCTACATATAAAGTCAATAGTTTGTAACACATTTTCTTGAAATGATGCAATACAATTCAGGTTCTAAGAACTCTGTTCATTTTAATTTTTTCATTGCTACTAAATGACTGTAGTGTTCCTAAAGCCACTTTCTTTGCTGTTTCCTTTTAAAAGGAATATGAAAAATATTGAAAGAGTAGAAGATTAATTTGTTATTGAAATTCAGAATATTTTCATCAGTATTACAATACTGTAATGTGAAAGCTTCTGATCAAATGTAACTCCTGATTTTTTCTTTCTTTTGAGGTTTTAATATTATTTTGCGATGCTTGTCAGAAAATTTCTCTTCAAGTTCCTTCTCATCTTCGGGCTGAAGCACTTGTAGGCAAAGGTGAGAAAGGATGTTAAAAATTTTATAGTTTTAACTGCTACATTTAGCTTTCAGCTGCTCAAGCCATACGGTAGTCATTTTGGCATTAAAATTTGACTTGAAATGAAAGATAAACAACTTGTTTTTTGGTTGTGGTTAGAAACAATTAAAGTACCAAGTTAGTTGTGTTACTTTTCTTGGCAGGAAAATTAGCAAACATCAGAAGGCTAAATTAGTTGAGTACAAACAAAGCACCAAAATGAGAAACGTATTTTAATTTCCTATGACTGATTGCCAAACCAACATTCTTTCATTGATTAGATAGAAAACAGACATGACAAAATTGAAGTGCCCCAAAAGAAAATTTATGCTGGAGATTGATGACAAAGACCAGGTGCCCAGCAAGAATTTATGTGATCTATTTTACAGAAAAACTTCTGAAAGTCAAATAAAATTTTAAGTAATCTTACTGTCGGAGAAGGCAATGGCACCCCACTCCAGTACTCTTGCCTGGAAAATCCCACGGACAGAGGAGCCTGGTAGGCTGCAGTCCATGGGGTCGCTAGGAGTCAGACACGACTGAGCGAATTCACTTTCACTTTTCACTTTCACGCATTGGAGAAGGAAATGGCAGCCCACTCCAGTGTTCTTGCCTGGAGAGTCCCAGGGACGGGGGCGCCTGGTGGGCTGCCGTCTGTGGGGCCGCACAGAGTTGGACGCGGCTGAAGCGACGTAGCAGCAGCAGCAGCAGAAGTCTTACTGTCACAGCCAGGGTTCCCTGGTGGCTCAGCGGTAAAGAATCTGCCTGCCAATGCAGGAGACACAAGAGAATATGGGTTCAGTCCCTGGATTGGGGTGATCTCCTGGAGAAGGAATTGACAACCCACTCCAGTATTCTTGCCTGAGAAATCCCATGGACAGAGGAGCCTGGTGGGCTACAATCATGGGGTTATAAAGAGACAAACTGAGTGCCTGAGGATGCATACACACACTGCCACAGCTATATCTGAGGCATGAGTTGGTTGTTCTAAGTCCAGGAATAACATCCCTTTCATCAATATTTTTCACTAGTCTTAAGTTTACGACTAGAAAAACACATTTCATATACAGAAGTGATATTCTTTCCAAGACAGACAAGGCTTTGCCCAGTGTTTGAAGGTTTTAAATTAATACCTTTTTCTTTCAAAAGTACTGAAAGGATACACAGCCTACACTCTAAAGACACATAGTAAATATGATAAATATTGGGTTAGCCACAGAGTTCATTAGGGTTTCTTCTGTAACAGCCTATGGAAAAATCTGAATGAACTTTTTAGCCAATCCAATATATTAAATATGAATCTGCAAAGGAAATATTTTGATACAACCACTAAGCATTATTAAGCGTGGAGTTTATTAAGCTTCCAAAAGATTTTATAGAAGTAGTACTTGCAATATACTGAGAAATATTATTCAAGTATAGAACAGTTTTCTAATTTTTTTGCAAGACAGTTTTATTAATAACTATCACAGATGATTACAAAGAAGTTCAAAATCTGACATCATGCAGTTAGTTATACTACATGTAATAGAGAACGATGCATTTGTGCATAATAATAAGTTAAAGTGGAAACAATAAATCCAGTGACATTAAAAATATTTTATATCTATCCATAAATTAATTGCTAATGAAATCAGTGGAGACAGCAACTCCATCAATTTAATTATTTAATTTTTATGGCCTATAAGTTTTAGAATAGTAAGTACTCCACACACCCCTAGCATAACTTCCCTCTTTTTGCTTCTCCCACGTTAACTAGAGGTTGTCATTCCTGTAAATCTTGTTCTATCCTTGTTTCACTTTACAAATTACTGTGAAATTTCTTCCCTGCAGTGAATCTGAAGGAGTGTCTCCAGTCGGCCAGCCTAATCCAGTCAAGTGATCCTGACTTCAGGATTCTAGAAGATGGCTCCATTTACACAACACATGACCTTGTTTTGTCTTCTGAAAAGAAGAGTTTTTCCATTTTGCTCTCAGACAGTCAGGGACAGGGGCAGAAGGAGATAGAAATCATACTGGAAGCAGGAGGAAAGCAGGTATATTAGACAAGACTTAAGCACAATAATCTGCTTACCAGAGCCCTTCATCTCATTTATTTCTATCCTTGTTAAAATTCTTGTTCTTGAATACTCATTTTTTTTCTATTCTATTTATAACAAACATATGTAAAGACTAGACTGCTTTGATGAGTAATAGAGTGATTTATAAGTGGTGTAAAAATGAACAGCTCTGTAGCCAGGGAACGAAGGCAGAATATCAAAGGTTTCAAATGATGTTCTGAGATGTGGCAACAAGAGTGACTTACCTGCAGAACGAGGCAGGGCAGGTCGAAGACTCACTGAAGATTGACTCTGGCTGGAGGCGTGACACTCCACCCTGAACGGCTCTCCCTCGAGTGACTGTGGGTTTGAGTCTCTCTTTAAAGAAAAGATGAGAAGGTCTCCATTTTATTCCCATCTTAACAGAACATTTTACAAGGTCCTTCTCTTCAGAGACTGCTGTATGGCCAGTCCACAGGATTGGTTTGAATGTTCTGACTCTAAGCTAGTCTTCTTGCAGGGAGTGGTGATGCTTAGGAAGTAAGAAGGGAGAAGGTTCCTGGAATTCATATAAATCTCACTTTCAACAAATTATGCACAATGAATTTGGTCTTACAAGATAATTTATTAATAAGTGATTTGATTTATAAGGAAGTTTTTCAGCTCAGTTCTTTTTGACTGCAAGAATCTTCATCAAATTTAGAATATGCTTACATATTACATATCCTTTACATTTGTTTAACATTTAGACTTAATGTTATATAATTACATAACAGTAACGTAAGCCTTAATGTAACATAAGGCTTATACAATGTTATTTTATATCCAAATTGTAAAGAGTCTCCATATGAAATAAAATATGCTGGAACACACTCTATGTGTCTTTATATGGGTATACAAATGCTTTTCAAGTTAGCTAGTATTTTAGCAAATTTTGGTTGTACCACTCTTAGTGGAATAAAATCAACTCTTTATTTTTTGGATTATTTCTTTTTAGCGGGTCAGTATTTCTTCAGATAGTATCTTTCATCAAAACCCTTTAAAGTTCTGGTGATGGTTAGGTGATAAGTGATTAAAACAGGAAATAGGTGAAACTGGTTTTGTGTGTGTGTGTGTGTGTTACTAATAAAAAAACAGAAATTGGGCATTATCCATAAAATTGTTATGTGCACCTGTTACCTATATTCTTCATGTTACTGTTTATGTGAAACATCACTGGATCTGGAATGATAAGCAATGCTGTATTTTTTCACCTCTCATCCGATGCAGGTTCCTAAGAGACATATGAAAGATGCAGTCCTCAGGCGAAGCAAGAGGCGATGGGCGCCTATTCCATGCTCACTGATGGAGAACTCACTAGGTCCATTTCCACAGCACGTGCAGCAGGTACATGTCGTCTCATTTGATCTTATATGTTAGCTTTGTTTCTTTGTCTTTAAAATTTTCCATTTGAGTTGAATCCGGGTTTTAACCTTTTGGTACTAATAAGGACCATCTATTTACGAGAACTAGGGTCCAGTAGAAGAGTTTGAATTTTATCACTTCCCTCCAANCTTGTTTCACTTTACAAATTACTGTGAAATTTCTTCCCTGCAGTGAATCTGAAGGAGTGTCTCCAGTCGGCCAGCCTAATCCAGTCAAGTGATCCTGACTTCAGGATTCTAGAAGATGGCTCCATTTACACAACACATGACCTTGTTTTGTCTTCTGAAAAGAAGAGTTTTTCCATTTTGCTCTCAGACAGTCAGGGACAGGGGCAGAAGGAGATAGAAATCATACTGGAAGCAGGAGGAAAGCAGGTATATTAGACAAGACTTAAGCACAATAATCTGCTTACCAGAGCCCTTCATCTCATTTATTTCTATCCTTGTTAAAATTCTTGTTCTTGAATACTCATTTTTTTTCTATTCTATTTATAACAAACATATGTAAAGACTAGACTGCTTTGATGAGTAATAGAGTGATTTATAAGTGGTGTAAAAATGAACAGCTCTGTAGCCAGGGAACGAAGGCAGAATATCAAAGGTTTCAAATGATGTTCTGAGATGTGGCAACAAGAGTGACTTACCTGCAGAACGAGGCAGGGCAGGTCGAAGACTCACTGAAGATTGACTCTGGCTGGAGGCGTGACACTCCACCCTGAACGGCTCTCCCTCGAGTGACTGTGGGTTTGAGTCTCTCTTTAAAGAAAAGATGAGAAGGTCTCCATTTTATTCCCATCTTAACAGAACATTTTACAAGGTCCTTCTCTTCAGAGACTGCTGTATGGCCAGTCCACAGGATTGGTTTGAATGTTCTGACTCTAAGCTAGTCTTCTTGCAGGGAGTGGTGATGCTTAGGAAGTAAGAAGGGAGAAGGTTCCTGGAATTCATATAAATCTCACTTTCAACAAATTATGCACAATGAATTTGGTCTTACAAGATAATTTATTAATAAGTGATTTGATTTATAAGGAAGTTTTTCAGCTCAGTTCTTTTTGACTGCAAGAATCTTCATCAAATTTAGAATATGCTTACATATTACATATCCTTTACATTTGTTTAACATTTAGACTTAATGTTATATAATTACATAACAGTAACGTAAGCCTTAATGTAACATAAGGCTTATACAATGTTATTTTATATCCAAATTGTAAAGAGTCTCCATATGAAATAAAATATGCTGGAACACACTCTATGTGTCTTTATATGGGTATACAAATGCTTTTCAAGTTAGCTAGTATTTTAGCAAATTTTGGTTGTACCACTCTTAGTGGAATAAAATCAACTCTTTATTTTTTGGATTATTTCTTTTTAGCGGGTCAGTATTTCTTCAGATAGTATCTTTCATCAAAACCCTTTAAAGTTCTGGTGATGGTTAGGTGATAAGTGATTAAAACAGGAAATAGGTGAAACTGGTTTTGTGTGTGTGTGTGTGTGTTACTAATAAAAAAACAGAAATTGGGCATTATCCATAAAATTGTTATGTGCACCTGTTACCTATATTCTTCATGTTACTGTTTATGTGAAACATCACTGGATCTGGAATGATAAGCAATGCTGTATTTTTTCACCTCTCATCCGATGCAGGTTCCTAAGAGACATATGAAAGATGCAGTCCTCAGGCGAAGCAAGAGGCGATGGGCGCCTATTCCATGCTCACTGATGGAGAACTCACTAGGTCCATTTCCACAGCACGTGCAGCAGGTACATGTCGTCTCATTTGATCTTATATGTTAGCTTTGTTTCTTTGTCTTTAAAATTTTCCATTTGAGTTGAATCCGGGTTTTAACCTTTTGGTACTAATAAGGACCATCTATTTACGAGAACTAGGGTCCAGTAGAAGAGTTTGAATTTTATCACTTCCCTCCAAAAGTCACATTTTAGCATTAGAAACAAGTTGTATATTTTGAGTTTCTGATTCTTTTAGGTCTGCATCCAGATTCTCCCAAATATCTTGCCAGAATTTAGCATTCACATACAGAGGACATGCCTACAGATTTTGCATAATTCAATTCTCCCTTTCATTAGCACTTACCCTCACACAAAAAAAGGCCAATATATCTGTTTTCCAAAAGTGGTATTACTGCCACTTAACCTAGGCCAATTTTCAATTCAGTTCAGTTCAGTTGCTCAGTTTTGTCCAACTCTTTGTGACCCCATGGACTCCAGCAGGCCAGGCTTCCCTGTCCATCACCAACTTCTGGAGCTTGCTCAAACTCATGTCCATCGAGTCAGTGATGACATCCAACCATTTCATCCTCTGTTGTCCCCTTCTCCTCCTGCCTTCAATCTTTCCTGGCATCAGGGTCTTTTCCAATGAGTCAGTTCTTTGCATTCAGGTGGTCAAAGTATTGGAGTTTCAGCTTCAGCATCAGTCCTTCCAATGAAGATTCAGGACTGATTTCCTTAGAATTGACGGGTTTGATCTCCTTGCATTCCAAGGAATTCTCAAGAGTCTTCTCCAACATCACAGTTCAAAGACAACAATTCTTCAGTACTCAGCTTTCTTTATAGTCCAATTCTCACATCCATACATGACTACTGGAAAAACCATAGCTTTGACTAGATGGCAAAGTAGTGTCTCTGCTTTTTAATTTGCTGTCTAGGTTGGTCATAGCTTTTCTTCCAAGGAGCAAGTGTCTTTTAATTTCATGGCTGTAGTCACCATCTGCAGTGATTTGGAACCCAAGAAAATTAAGTCTATCACTAATTTCATTGTTTCCCCATCTATTTGCCATGAAGTGATGGGACCAGATGCCATGATCTTCAGTTGAAATTGTACAATTCATGATGCATTAACTATGGGAGGAAAGTTATGTTATTTCTAGTTTTTTAGTCACAAAAATTTCCATTCCAAATAATTCAAAACCACTGAAATCATGGCTGTATACAGGAATAACTGAATAAAAATAGAAAAAGAATAATCAATGCCATGATTTTCCATACATATGCAGATATCTTCAAAGAATTTAGTATTCAGTAATAAGTGACAGAGTTTGTGGCTTCTCACAAGGCAGGATATAATTGAGAATTTAAAAATACGGGAGAAACTGGGAAAGAAAGAATAGATATGTGAGAAAGAGAGCAAGAAATAAAAACTAAAGGCTTCCCTGGTGGCTCAGTGGTAAAGTATCTGCCTGCCAGTGCAGGAGACCTGGGTTTAATCCTTGGGTTGGGAAGATCCCCTGGAGAAGGAAAAGACAACCCACTCCAGTATTCTTGCCTGAGAAATTCCATGGATGGGGAAGACTGTCTGGCTACAGTCTATGGGGTCACAAAAGAGTCGGACACAACTTAGTGACTAAACAACAACAATAAAAAATAAACTATCACAAGAGATTAGGCTGAAAGATTTATCATGATATATTTGCTCTTTTCCTAAACTGTCAATTATTGTTACAGGTTCAGTCTGATGCTGCACAAAACTACACCATCTTTTACTCCATAAGTGGACCAGGGGTAGACAAAGAGCCCTTCAATCTGTTCTTCATAGATAAAGATACAGGAGATATATTTTGTACAAGAAGCATAGACCGTGAGCAATATCAAGAGTTTCCGGTAAGATGATTGCATCATTAATTCAGATTTATGTTTTTTATTACTGGTTTAGTAATTTGAAGCTATTTATGTATATCAGAAGAATCAATGATTTGCTTCATATTTTAAATATTGTTCATGTGTCATACAAACTTTAAATTTCTATTGGTACAATAGATGAAAAAGGATGATTATTACAAGGGAAGAAAAGGGAGGGGGAAGGGAATATATAATAACAATTTTAAAGGACAAGTTTTGATGTATATAATCCTGGGACAAGAGCAGTGAATTTTATTGAATTTAAAGTTCTCTATAATAACTTAGTTCTGATCACATGATAATTTAAAAAAAATACTGATGATTGGGCCAATTCCTAGAAATTCTGATTTGTTTCAGGATGAAAGTAAAAGTGTTAGCTACTCGGTCTTGTCCGACTCCTAGTGTCCCTGTGGACTGCAGCCTACCAGGCTCCTCCATCCATGGGATTTTCCAGGCAAGAGTACTGGATCCCTTAGTGTGGAATTTATTAAGATACAGGGATCAGACTGATGGAAACCAAAGTTTTATTACTGAAAAAGCCCAGCTGGAGGTTGTTTGGGGAAAAGTGAAAAAGGGAACATAGGGAACATGGACGGTTGTTTTAAAAACTTCTCTCCTAGAGATTAGAAGTGGAAATGTCTTTCCTGTCAGGTTAGCATGAGAAGATGTAATATGGCCTTTCAACACAGCAATGGGGATTTTCTGTTACTTTGGTAGATAATGGTAAGATCACAGAAGAGTCTTATTCAGGAATATCATGATTAAAATTGTGCTTTATGGAAATGTGTCTGACTCCTGGAAGCTACATAGTTTGGAGAAGGTCAGGACAATTATAGGAAAGTTTGTCAGACGTTGGTTGGAAAGTTGGTTTGCCAATACTTTGGCCACCTGATGCAAAAAACTAACTCCTTGAAAAAGACCCTGATGCTGGGAAAGATTGAAGACAGGAGGAGAAGGGGACGACAGAGGATGAGATGGTTGGACGGCATCACCAACTCAACGGACATGAGTTTGAGCAAGCTCCAGGAGTTGGTGATGGACAAGGAAGCCTGGCGTGCTGCAGTCCATGGAGTTCTAAAGAGTTGGCCATGACTGAACAACTGAACTGAACTGGTCGGATGTGTGTGTAGGAAACAACAGGAAAGTTGATATGATGCATTTGGGGTCACATGAGGATGGTGACTTTGGAAATAGAAAAGAGGAGATGAACAATAAAGAGACACAGAAATGCTGTAATCTCAAGAACCTAGTGCACAGAAATGCTTCACTCTCTAGAGTCTGACAACTAACTAACATATGGCTAATGAGGGAGGGGTTAGATACCTGGGATTTTAATCTTGGTTCATTCTAGAAAATGGTTACAGTAGGGGAATCAAAAAAGTTAGCTATGGTGAAGAACTGAATTCACACAAAGTTCACTCTGGGCAGCTTTAGTTGTTCCTGTCAGTGGAGAAAATCTGTTTAACTCAACAACTATTTACCGAAGACTGACTATGCATATACTACATGAGAAGAGTTCAAAAATAATCTGATGGTATTTAAAGAGAAAGGGCATTAAATCATTGCATTTGGGGCCAAGATATATCCTTTTGAGATATAGTTTAGAATGCATATATAATCTTGCTAATACTTTTACTACACAAGAGATACATCTTAAGGTTAGAAAAATGAGAAAATATAGGTAAATAGAGAAAAGAGCATAATTGAATCACCCAGAAATAGTTGATATATATTGTTTATTTCTTAAGTCATTAAATCTTGTCCAACTCTTTGCAACCCTATGGACTGTAGCCCACCAGGCTCCTCTGTCCACGTGATTTCCCAGGCAAGAATCCTGGAGTGGATTGGTATTTCCTTTTCCATATATGTGTATCAGTTTAATTCAGTTGCTCAGTCGTGTCTGACTCTTTGCGACCCCATGGACTGCAGCATGCCAGTCTTCCCTGTCCATCACCACCTCCTGGAGCTTGCTCAGACTCACGTCAATCGAGTTGGTGATACTGTCCAACCATCTCATTCTCTGTTATCCATATATAAGTCTACAAATAACTAGAATCATATTTTGTACAAACTTTAGGAAAAACAACAACGGCTTGTCATTAGAATGACCTGGGGAAGTCTACGTGCATTCTAACAAGGAGAACAGTACGCCGTTAATTCAGGGACCAGAGAAGCCTCATTGAGCTGGAGTGTGTGGTCTTTGATGGGAAAACAATGAGAAATAATTGAAGCTGGAGGGCAGGCATAGACTGTGCGGCTGTGTTGTCTCTTTTTTGCATACATTCTTAGATAGACCTTTGCCAATGATTTTTTTTTTTTTTAAGTATTATGACTTTCCCCAACTGCTAAGTTCAATTTTGTGCCTAATTTGTTATTTAAGAATCAACTGATGGTGTTCATCTACCTTTCAGATCTATGCCTATGCAACCACTGCAGATGGTTATGCACCTGAGTACCCACTTCCCCTAGTATTCAAAGTTGAAGATGACAATGATAATGCCCCATATTTTGAAAACAAAGTGACTGTCTTTACTGTGCCTGAGAATTGCCGAACTGGTAAGTTCATGTTTTAGGAAAATACGAGATTTTTTGCTTCAGTTGAATTCTTTATTACTGTTTTAGGCACGTTTAGGCAAAATATTTTTAAATGTTTGACTTTCAAGGCATTTTACATATGGACTTCCCCTGGCAGTCCAATGGCTAAGACTACATGCTCCCACTGCAGGGAGTCCAGGTTCCATCCCTGGTGAGGGAGCTAGATCCCACATGCCACAACTAAAACCCAGTGTGGCCAAATGAATAAATATTTTAAAAAATATTCTACATAAAACTTTGTAGTCTTAAAAGATCATAGGCTCATCAAAGTCTTTGTATTAATTTTCTAGGCACATGTAGAAGGCTGCTAACTGATCCACAAACTTTCTAACTTTGTTAGATTAATCCGTAATGACAGACAAATGCTGTTTATATTTTCTGTTTTAATCATGTGCGTAGGTGTCCATGATGTATTTATAAAGCAATAGATCTTTGAATCTTTACAAAGTCACAATACCTTTTCAAGGAAAACAGATTATGGTATGGAAATGCTGATCAGGCTTATAACATATGTATTCCTTTACTTTGCTTATTTCCCAAAGAAATTGAAAAAAAATTTTTTAATCTAGTCTGATGCTCTTAGCAGCCAAGATTGTGACCTCATCAAACCAAAGGGTATAAAGTCTAATTTATTCTTAAAAACCACAAGATATGTTCTTAGTGTCTAAGCTTTCTCCATTCTGTTGTCACTGCATGTGCATATTTAATGTTACTCTCCACAAGAAATGGTTTGCTAAGGTAACATTACCAGTACTCTGATTTCTGAGCCATAAAGCTTGTCCAAATGACACTCAGATTGTTGTGTAATGTTTGTCTTGTATGTATTAGCAATTCAGCACATCTATTAAAGTATAAAAGCATGAAACCTTTGTTATCATATGCAAAGCTAGTCTTTTCCTTTAACATTATCAAGTTGAATATAAAAGAGACAAGATTATGGAGTAGAGAAGGTCTCATCCAGAAATGGTCATGGACTAGATTAGGAGGAAGAATTTGAGTACCCCTGTTCCCAAGGGTGGGGTGGATATTCTTACCTATGTAGAATACAAATCATATTATCAGTGGTAGCCACCTAAATGAAGTTTCCAGGTAAGGGGAGCTTAAAGCTGTGGGAAAGCACATCCCAGTTGGCTCAGTGATGAAAAAGATTTGCCTATCTGTATAAGAGCTGCAGGAGATGTGGATTCAGTCTCCGGGTTGGGAAGATCCCCTGGAGGAAAAAATGGCAACCCACTCCAGTTCTCTTGTCTGAGAAATGGACAGAGGAGCCTGGAGGGCTACAGCCCGTGAAGTCGCAGGGTCGGAAACGACTGAGCATGCATGCATGCTTCAGTTCAGTCACTCAGTCATGTCCAACTCTTTGTGACCCCATGGACTGCAGCACACTAGGCTTCCGTCTCCATCACCAACTCATGGAGCTTACTCAAACTCCTGTCCATCAAGTCAGTGATGCCATCCAACCATCTCATCCTCTGTCATCCCCTTCTCCTCCCGCCTTCAATCTTTCCCAGCATCAGGGTCTTTTCTAATGAGTCAGTTCTTCTCATCAGGTGGTAGGCTTATGTATTGATAAATTAATCAACTTGGCGGTTTTAGGGGAGAATATGCCACAGCAATGCCTTGATTTTATTTTTGTTTGTAATTCAATTAGATCATTACTTTAAGTTGTTGACAACACTGGATTTATCTAAACAGGAACTTCAGTGGGAAAAGTGACCGCAATAGACCTCGATGAACCTGATACTCTACATACTCGTCTGAAATACAAAATCTTACAGCAAATTCCAAGCAATCCAAGACATTTCACCGTACATCCAGACACAGGTGTCATCACCACAACTACACCTTTACTGGATAGAGAAGTAATGAATTGCTTAATTTCTCAATCACTAAACTATATTTAAACTGATCATGAATTCTTAGAGAAGTTACAGTAAGGTTCTTGGTGGCCACCTCTCCAAAAATGTTTCCATATAGACTGTGTGTAAGTCTTCTCAGGTCCATTCCTTTGTACCTACAGAGGTCGTGGGAAGATACAAGGTCTCAGAGATTATTGACCTGGTTTGATGTGTCGATATTAAAATAGCTTTACTTTTAAAAATATTATATCAGAAACACCAGCTTTTCATTGTACTGACTGAAATATCTTTTCTTTATTTGCATTTATGGTGGCTTCTTTTTTTTTTAATCAAAAAAGAATTTTTGTGAAAGAATCAAAGCCTGAGAAATGGCTATGAGACTCACAAGTTATGTGTTCATCAGTATATCTTTTTCCTTTCTTTCAGAAANTCATTGTACTGACTGAAATATCTTTTCTTTATTTGCATTTATGGTGGCTTCTTTTTTTTTTAATCAAAAAAGAATTTTTGTGAAAGAATCAAAGCCTGAGAAATGGCTATGAGACTCACAAGTTATGTGTTCATCAGTATATCTTTTTCCTTTCTTTCAGAAATGTGATACGTACAAGTTAATAATGGAAGTTCGAGACATGGGAGGCCAACCTTTTGGTTTATTTAATACAGGAACAATTACTATTTCTCTTGAGGATGAAAATGATAATGCACCATACTTTACAGAAAATTCTGTGAGTATATATGTGTATTCATTTATCTAGGTTCATTTACATCTTCAAAAAACAAACCTAGAGTCTGGTAGCTCCATGAGATTATATATTTTGGTTTTAATAGCTAACATTTACAAATAACATTCACAGAAAAATATGATTTCTGTAAAAATAATCACAGTGCTAGGATGCAGGGAAAATAAGTACTCTCTTAGTCATCTACAAGTCTTTCAGTTCAGTTTAGTTGCTCAGTTGTGTCCAATCTTTGCAATCCCATGAAGTGCAGCATACCAGGCTTCCCTGTCCATCACCAACTCCCGGAGCTTGCTCAAACTCATGTCCATCAATTTGGTGATGCCATCCAACCATCTCATCCTCTGTCTTCCCTTCTCCTGTCTTCAATTTTTCCCAGCAGCTGGGTTTTTTCTAATGAGTCAATTCTTTGCATCAGGTTCTTAGCCCTGAATTCATTCATATAGTTGGTGTTTCTTGGATACCAAGCTTTGGAATCAAATTCTTTGGAGTTAAATGCCTTTTATAGGGTGAAGGAAAAGAGGGCATTTGTCTGTGTTCTTTACATCTCATCTTCATAAGAGAGCAAAGGGACTAGTTTATATCTTCTGCTCCACTGAGAGCTCAATAGTATAGGTTGCCCACTGCCATCTATACACAGGCTCTTTATATATGGGCTATATATGAGGAAACTTTCACTTAGGAAGTACACAATACAAGAAATATATATTGGATGATACTTCTAGAAAATGATTCTTCCTTGAACTTTTC
Source organism: Neotragus pygmaeus (assembly GCA_006410875.1). Lineage (NCBI taxonomy): Eukaryota > Metazoa > Chordata > Mammalia > Artiodactyla > Bovidae > Neotragus > Neotragus pygmaeus. The sequence continues at coordinate 211,644 of SJYV01055638.1, forward strand.
ATGAGTAATCTTCACATTTTCATTAACCTATACCAGAATACAAGTCAAAGAAGAGAAAACCTATCGTGAGAAGCACATTCATCTAATTGTTTACATTAATCTTCGTAATTTATAAGGATATGTTTATCTCATATTTCATAGGAAGAAATGAAAGTTCAGTTAGGTAAATTGCCCATGCTCTTATACCAAGAGATCATATACGAGAAAAATGTGGGATTAGAATCTATATCTATTATTAAAAAAAAAAAAAAAGAATCTAGAGCTGTTGTATTCCAAAGGCTACTAAGCTATCATCTTTCTAAAGTCCTTTTCTGTAACCATATTTCTTGAGAGGGTTAGGGGAGAGAAATTATGATTTCATTTCTCAAAGAAGGCAAATTTTTTTCCTTAAAGTGTTTGTCTGTGAATTAAAAGTTTAAAAAATATAATTTATAACTATCTTTAAATAACTGAAGTTTTAATATCCTAATAGAAAGCATTTATGTATTTTAAAAAGAGGAGTAATAGACTGTAAATACTGTAAAGGTTCAGACTAAAGCTAGATCTGAGGGCTTGAATTAGAAAAATCACCTCAGTCAGTCAATTCAGTTATTCAGTTTTGTCCGACTCTTTGCAACCGCATGGCCTACAGCACGCCAGGCTTCCCTATCTATCACCAACTCCCGGAGCTTGCTCAAACTCATGTCCATCGAGTTGGTGGTGACATCCAACCATGTCATCCTCTGTCGTCCCCTTCTCCTCCTGCCTTCAATCTTTCCCAGCATCAGAGTCTTTTCCAAGGAGTCAGTTCTTCTCATCAGGTGGCCAAAATATTGGAACTTCAGCTTCAGCATCAGTCCTTCCAATGAATATTCAGGACTGATTTCCTTTAGGATGGACTGGTTGGATCTCCTTGCAGTCCAAGAGACTCTCAAGAGTCTTCTCCAACACCACAATTTAAAAGCATCAGTTCTTTGGTGCTCAGTTTCTTTATAGTCCAACTCTCATATCCATACATGACTACTGGAAAACCATAGCTTTGACTAGACAGGCCTTTGTTGGTCAGGAAGTTGAAAGGTAAGGCATGAAGAATGGACAAGATTTGAAACAGCATTATGTATTAAATGTGTACATCCTTCCCACTGTGTGTTTGCCCATTTCCATATCACTTTGCTTTCTTTTTCTTTAAATATAACTTTGAGTAGAAAATTACATTAAAACTATGAATTTATAATAACAATGGGCAATTGTTTCAGTATACTGTAGAAGTAGAAGAAAACAGAATTGATGTTGAAATTTTACGAATGGCGGTACATGACCATGATTTGCCAAACACGCCTCACTCGAGAGCTGTGTACCAGATCCTACAGGGAAATGAAAACGGAACCTTCAAAATTAGTACAGACCCAAATACAAATGAAGCAGTCTTGTGTGTTGTCAAGGTAAAAAATATTTATATATATGTGTGTGTGTGTGTATGTATATAGTAATTCCTGTATGTATATAACTAGAGTTGTTGCAATGCAATGCTGAAATGATTTGTATTGTTTCATACATGAGCTTTATTATTATTATTTTATCCTCATTTTCTCTCAGACGAAAGAGGTGGTTGGTACAAAACTGATTGTTCTATGTAGGAGGAAAACCAAGGCAGAGAAGTATTAAACTAATAAATAGATACTAACTTTAGAAGCGGTCTTAGACACCCACTTATCTAATTCCTTATGAAGTATAAGATGGAAAGAAATGGAAAAATCAATATTTGAAATTAACCTCTTGACTTTTTTATTCTCTTCACACTCACATTATAGTTTTACCACTCTACAATATATTTTATAAGACAGACTATTTACTAAACTTTTATCATCTATTCCCATTAATTCTCCTATAGTTGAGGTAACAAGTGTGTTGGGATTTTAAAAATTTAATTGCATTTGCTGGCTCAGAGAATGTTCATTTTAACTGAACTTGGTTTTTTTCTGAGACCTTCTACCTGCAATGTTCACTAACTTCTTACAACTTTCCATATTAATTTCTTAGAGGCAGTGTATTTTCTTAGAAGGGATATGCGTAAATTTTGCCTTCCTCATTAAATTTTTAGAAAATGTCCTTTAATTATAACATTACCTATTCTATACTTTTTTCTCTATTTCTTTCTTTTTTTAAATTTTGACCTTTTTTTCTAGGTTTAGTTCTCTCTTTTTTTGTTATTTTGGTAGATTTAGTCTCTAATTGTTAATTGTTTGGAGATTCTAGTTATTCACTTCAGGAACAAACAAACCCCAATATAACGTACTTTGAAAAGGTGCTGCTAGATAATACAATTATATCTTTTGATTTAGATACTCACAGTAACTGCTCCATTATAGCCAAATCTCATGTCCTAGTAGTCTTATTACAGAGCCAAACTTGGGTCCACTCACTCCTGCATGGTAAAGACAATCTACTGACATTCAGTTGTGGTAAAGTGCAGCCTTCTTGTAAAAGTTCCAATACAAGGAGAGTGACTTGTGCTTGAAAACCCCAGACTCCCCTATAGTGTGTGTGTGGTAGTCAGTCGCTCAGTCTTGTCTGACTCTTTGTGACCCCATAGACTGTAGCCCACCACGCTCCTCTGTTCATGGAATTCTCCAGGCAAGAATACTGGAGTGGGTTGCTGCTGCTAAGTCACTTCAGTCATGTCTGACTCTGCAAACACAGAGACGGCAGCCCACCAGGCTCCCCGGGCCCTGGGATTCTCCAGGCAAGAACACTGGAGGGCGTTGCCATTTCCTTCTCCAATGCATGAAAGTGAAAAGTGAAAGTGAAGTCGCTCAGTTGTGTCCGACTCTTAGCGACCCCATGGACTGCAGCCTACCANATTCAGTTTTGTCCGACTCTTTGCAACCGCATGGCCTACAGCACGCCAGGCTTCCCTATCTATCACCAACTCCCGGAGCTTGCTCAAACTCATGTCCATCGAGTTGGTGGTGACATCCAACCATGTCATCCTCTGTCGTCCCCTTCTCCTCCTGCCTTCAATCTTTCCCAGCATCAGAGTCTTTTCCAAGGAGTCAGTTCTTCTCATCAGGTGGCCAAAATATTGGAACTTCAGCTTCAGCATCAGTCCTTCCAATGAATATTCAGGACTGATTTCCTTTAGGATGGACTGGTTGGATCTCCTTGCAGTCCAAGAGACTCTCAAGAGTCTTCTCCAACACCACAATTTAAAAGCATCAGTTCTTTGGTGCTCAGTTTCTTTATAGTCCAACTCTCATATCCATACATGACTACTGGAAAACCATAGCTTTGACTAGACAGGCCTTTGTTGGTCAGGAAGTTGAAAGGTAAGGCATGAAGAATGGACAAGATTTGAAACAGCATTATGTATTAAATGTGTACATCCTTCCCACTGTGTGTTTGCCCATTTCCATATCACTTTGCTTTCTTTTTCTTTAAATATAACTTTGAGTAGAAAATTACATTAAAACTATGAATTTATAATAACAATGGGCAATTGTTTCAGTATACTGTAGAAGTAGAAGAAAACAGAATTGATGTTGAAATTTTACGAATGGCGGTACATGACCATGATTTGCCAAACACGCCTCACTCGAGAGCTGTGTACCAGATCCTACAGGGAAATGAAAACGGAACCTTCAAAATTAGTACAGACCCAAATACAAATGAAGCAGTCTTGTGTGTTGTCAAGGTAAAAAATATTTATATATATGTGTGTGTGTGTGTATGTATATAGTAATTCCTGTATGTATATAACTAGAGTTGTTGCAATGCAATGCTGAAATGATTTGTATTGTTTCATACATGAGCTTTATTATTATTATTTTATCCTCATTTTCTCTCAGACGAAAGAGGTGGTTGGTACAAAACTGATTGTTCTATGTAGGAGGAAAACCAAGGCAGAGAAGTATTAAACTAATAAATAGATACTAACTTTAGAAGCGGTCTTAGACACCCACTTATCTAATTCCTTATGAAGTATAAGATGGAAAGAAATGGAAAAATCAATATTTGAAATTAACCTCTTGACTTTTTTATTCTCTTCACACTCACATTATAGTTTTACCACTCTACAATATATTTTATAAGACAGACTATTTACTAAACTTTTATCATCTATTCCCATTAATTCTCCTATAGTTGAGGTAACAAGTGTGTTGGGATTTTAAAAATTTAATTGCATTTGCTGGCTCAGAGAATGTTCATTTTAACTGAACTTGGTTTTTTTCTGAGACCTTCTACCTGCAATGTTCACTAACTTCTTACAACTTTCCATATTAATTTCTTAGAGGCAGTGTATTTTCTTAGAAGGGATATGCGTAAATTTTGCCTTCCTCATTAAATTTTTAGAAAATGTCCTTTAATTATAACATTACCTATTCTATACTTTTTTCTCTATTTCTTTCTTTTTTTAAATTTTGACCTTTTTTTCTAGGTTTAGTTCTCTCTTTTTTTGTTATTTTGGTAGATTTAGTCTCTAATTGTTAATTGTTTGGAGATTCTAGTTATTCACTTCAGGAACAAACAAACCCCAATATAACGTACTTTGAAAAGGTGCTGCTAGATAATACAATTATATCTTTTGATTTAGATACTCACAGTAACTGCTCCATTATAGCCAAATCTCATGTCCTAGTAGTCTTATTACAGAGCCAAACTTGGGTCCACTCACTCCTGCATGGTAAAGACAATCTACTGACATTCAGTTGTGGTAAAGTGCAGCCTTCTTGTAAAAGTTCCAATACAAGGAGAGTGACTTGTGCTTGAAAACCCCAGACTCCCCTATAGTGTGTGTGTGGTAGTCAGTCGCTCAGTCTTGTCTGACTCTTTGTGACCCCATAGACTGTAGCCCACCACGCTCCTCTGTTCATGGAATTCTCCAGGCAAGAATACTGGAGTGGGTTGCTGCTGCTAAGTCACTTCAGTCATGTCTGACTCTGCAAACACAGAGACGGCAGCCCACCAGGCTCCCCGGGCCCTGGGATTCTCCAGGCAAGAACACTGGAGGGCGTTGCCATTTCCTTCTCCAATGCATGAAAGTGAAAAGTGAAAGTGAAGTCGCTCAGTTGTGTCCGACTCTTAGCGACCCCATGGACTGCAGCCTACCAGGCTCCTCCGTCCATGGGATTTTCCAGGCAAGAGTACTGGAGTGGGGTGCCATCGCCTTCTCTGACTGGAGTGGGTAGCCATTCTCTTCTCCAGGGGATCTTCCCACCCCAGGATTCAAACTCAGGTTCGCACTGCGGGCAGATTTTTTACTGTCTGAGGCACCAGGGAAGCCCCTAAGGGTTTCAACAAGCCATTTACAAAAGTAAGGTGAGGAAGGGACATTCCAGGTATGTGGTCAGCTACCACACAGTGCTCTGATAGGCTGATGGTGAGGTAACAGGAGTTAACAGTATCAATCTTTAGGTCTGGGGGCTATGTGCTCATGGTCATCCAGGAGTTAACATCTTCCATTTGGTGGTTTGGGGGCGGGGTTCACATCTTTAAAAGAACTCAGCAAGTGTGCACCCGGTGTCATTATCTAGGTACTTCAGAAAGGAGCTAAAGCAGAGGATATGAAGGACAAGGCTGCCCTAGGAAGGCCCCATAGGGTCCTGCTTGGTTACAGTCTATCTAATTATTTTATATACTTAGCTTAGAAGGACTTTTGCTGATTTAGTTATTACTGTTACCCCATTTGATAAATAATAAAATAATGAGAAATTCCCCATTGAAATTTATTCAAATATTCTGTGTTTTTATTCATATTCAAACTTGTTAAAAAAAAAAAAAATGGAGGCAGGAACTTCCCAAAGGAAAGCAAGAAGAAAAATTGGTTGAATCTTAAAAATAAACAATTTTGCACTTGGTAGTGTTTGTCGCTTATGGGAAGCTGATTATTCCTTGTTAAAACATGAGCTGCAACTTCTGGTAACATTTCATACATGATTCTCCTTTCGGTGCTAAAACTTAGAATCATACTTTTGTCTTCTGTATATAGTGTTAAATATTGACTCATTCAAGTGTGCTTATTGAACAGCCACTGAACTATGAAGTCAATCGCCAAGTTGTTTTGCAAATTGGTGTACTTAACGAAGCACAATTCACTAAAGCAGTAAACTCAAAAACGACTGCGACTATGTGCACTACAATTGTCACTGTTAAAGTTAAAGACCACGATGAGGGTCCTGAATGCCAACCACCCGTAAAAGTTATTCAGAGTGAAGATTGCCTCCCCGCAGGCACAGAACTCCTTGGATACAAAGCAGTGGACCCGGAAAGGGGCACTGGCGAGGGCTTAAGGTAAGATATTTTCAAAATTTTCTTCTTTTTAATTGTGATGTTCATCCTCACGCTCAGTTGCTCAGTAGTGCCTGACTCTGTGACCCCACGGACTGTGTAGAGTCTGACTCTTTGTGACCCCATGGACGGTAGCCCACTAGGCTCCTTTGTCTATGGAATTTTTCAGACAGGAATACTGGATAAGGGTACCATTTCCTCCTCCAGGGGATCTTCCCACCCAGGGATGGAACTCATATCTCCTGCACTGGCAGACAGATTCTTTACCACTGAGCCACCTGAGAAGCCCCAGTTGTGACTGATGATTAATTTCGAATTTGGGAACATTCTATTTTTTTTTTCAGAATGACAGATTTTGAGCTTGTGTTCACTCTTTGGTTTGAACTTTTACATTTGATTTCTGAAAACTAGGTATAAGAAGATACAAGATAACGATAACTGGTTTGAAATTAATGAATACACTGGTGACTTGAGAACTGCAAAAGTGCTAGATAGAGAATCAACATTTGTAAAAAACAACCAATACAATGTTTCTGTGATTGCATTCGATGCAGGTGAGTGCAAGTTTCTAGAAATAAAATATAAATATAAGACATATTTTTAATGAAATCTTGGAGTTAAATTTGTTTGTTTCCACATCAAAATTGAATACTAACAATGATTGTTTAATTGCAAACAATGGTTGCGTCGTGATTGCTTAATTTCTTGGCAACCACCCAATTGAGGTCTCAGGGTATCACTAATTCAAAACTTGGAGGTTTCAGTTTCAAGGTTCATATTATTTGATGTCTGCCATGGACCTAGTGGCATCATCAAGAATCTCTATTGCTTTCAGGATTTTTAGGTTTAGATTATTCTGATTTGAACTTGCTGGAGGGGTTCAACTCCCTAAAACAGATGGGTTCAGATAGGTTTCTTCTGAGTCTTTCTTACTGGGGAATAAAACATTTATCCTATTTCTTAAATAAATGTCCAAACAATGGTTTTTGAAGTCTTTTCTACTGAGATTCACAATCATTCTCCAAGGTTAATTCTAGAACCTATCTTGTGAATAAATGTCTTAAAATAGTGATCTCAAAACCCTTTTGAACATACCCTCCAAGCAGTAAATCATTTTTTAATATAAACCTTTGCAGTGTAAGCTCTGTCAGTTGGTTTCTCTTTTTGCAATGCAAGTGCTTGACTCAAATAAACACATTCTGAGCCACAGAGCTAGATCCGGAACCATGTCAACCCCCTATCCCATCTCCCCAGGCTCCTTTGTTTTGGAGATCTTGGTTGATTTCAATAGCTCATGATTTGAGCTGTTTGTTTTTCTGCTCCTGTGCTTTAAATTCTTGCTCTTGGGTTTTAAATTCACCAATAAAGAGTAAGCCTGTGAAACCCAAGGCCCCAGACTCCACCTCAATACAAACAGAATCCCAGGTGTCACTCCCCTTGTCCCACACCGCCCCCCACAAACTTACTCTGGCTGTGTGATGTATGATTTCCACGACTGGTAAATAATAAAACTTCCCCCGCCCCCAAAGCTTCCTGATGGTTTTTACTTAGGGCATCTTGCAATCATTATGATCACAAGGGTCAGTTCAGCTGCAACTTTGATTATTGATAGGCTGAGACCTGCCAAACAACCACCCCAGGATATTTATTGGTGTGTTTATATATATATATATATATATATATATATACACTAATATGCTAACATAACATACTATGTATACATTATAAAAATAGACTTCAAGAGAAGATTATAAAAAACATAAGTAAAAGTTACAATATGGCATTTCATCTCATCAATTATACACTCACTCATTTGGGGTAAATTTCCATAAATGTTAAAGATGAGTGAACTTGGGTTTTTATGATAGAGCCTATGTTTTTGACTATCTGTTTAATCCAAGATGGTTGTCATGGTCTATACCTGGGTTGGAAAAGAATTTCCAGACATGAGGCAGAATGAGAGATGAATAAAGTTTCTTAGAGTGGGAAAGGCTGTTAGAACAGGCTGGCTCAAGGGAGAACCAATGCTTTTCTTAGGCTAGTAGCTGATTTTTATGGCCTCAAGACAGGAAATTCCTACTGAAAATGGTGGCATGAGGTGATATTTTACCTAACATGGGGTCAAGGAACTGGCCAGTTTAGATCCAGAGGCTCATGGCAACAGTTGCTATGGAGCTTGGTCAGTTTCAGAGATTTTTGTCCTGTGACATTGGTGCAGGGTTCCATCCCTGTAATCTTGGTATAGAGCTCTACAATGGTATGGTTGGCATATTTTTATACACTGAATGTTCAAAACAAACAAGCTGGTACAGCAATGCTGTGATCTTTTTCTCTATTTTTGGTCTTTTTCTATAGAATCATTGAATTTCTTTAGCAGGAATAGGCAAGTGCATGAATAAACATGTCAAATCCCATGGAAATTAAAAAAAAAAAGCTGAAATGGTCCAAAGCCATGAAATGACTTGTTCATTTTGTGAAAAATTACTTCTTCATGCTTGTTCATTTTACCCTTTAATAGTTTGATAATAAGATAAAGACAAATATTTTCTCACATATTATACTTCTACTTTTTTCTATAGCTTTACAATAAAAGCCACATCTACTTAAAAAAAAAAAGATTCTCTGTTGAGAGACAAAGGTTAAACTAATAACGATGCTGCTGCTTATGATGTACATGGCAAGGGCAAGCCAGTCCATTCACATTTGTCCCATTTAGGTTTTTTCCTTACTTTCTCTCTCAGCCTTGGTGTATTCTTCTTGCCTGGGAATGGGAATGGTCTGTCGCACGTCATAATCAGTGAGAAAACCAAGCGGTCTGAAAAAAGTATGCCCACGAGTTGAAAATGTTTCAGTTTCAAAGTCTGAAAGAAAACCATAATTTGAATATTGTTGCCTAATCATGTGCCTATGATCTTCCTTTAATCTTTTTTTTTTTTTTTTTAGTTATTCACTTATTATTTATTTTCGGCTGTGTTGGGCCTTCATTGCTACATGGGCTCTTTTCTAGTTGCAGTGAATAGGGACTACTCTCTAATGGCCATGTGAGGGCTTCTCATGGTGGGGGCTTCTCTTGTTGCAGAGCATGGGCCTTAGAGCTTGCAGGCTTCAGTAGCTGTGGCTCTGGGGGCTCAAAGCACTGGTTCAATAGTTGTGGTGTGTGGAGTTAACTGCATGTGGAATCTTCCCTGACCAGGGAGCGAACCTGTGGCCCCCACACTGACAGGCAGATTCTTAACCACTGGACCACTAGAGAAGTCCTTCCTCTCCTCTTGGCAGCACTCACAGAATCTTTTATTATAAATCTTTCAGTATAAGTAGGAAAAGAAAATACCCTACTAAACAGTGGGGAAACAAGAACTGAGAAATACAGTTAAAACTGCTACTACTTTATAATCATGGTGAATAGCTGCTTATAAAAAAGCAAAGGTGAAATCTGATTGGTTCAGGAACACAATTATGATGTGAAGCAAGGATTTATATTTACTCACTTATTACACCAATTTTGATTGTCTTTTAAGTCCCAAGCCATGAAAACTAGGATTCATAAGACAAAATTGAATTTTTCACATAATATCAATTGAAGGATGATTATATTCCAATAAAAGATTCTCTGGTATAAAAACTTTCCCCATCAAAGAATGTATGAATATCATAAGAAGTGGAAAGCAGTTAAAGTGTTACCAAGCTGAAAGGATAAAGGGAGGTGATTTCACAGAAATGGTGATAAAAAAAGGAAATACTCTTTGGGGAGAAGGAAAATATGGAAAACAGAGATATAAGAAGTTAACTTTGTCCTTTGGTGATACAAGAATGTCTTTAAGTGTAGTGTGAATGTCTATAAGTATAGTGATCATAGTACAAAGAAATGAAATGTCATGTCTATGTCTCAAGCTCATGGATAACCTGGCTGTGCTCAAGAAGGAAAGATAGGGTGTTAGAAATTTTAATGGAAGATTATATGGTGAAGGATTTTGGTTATTTAAACTTTAATCCACTTTAATATATGCTTCCAAGTGTCAAATATATAAGTAATTAGTTATATTTCTACATGAATATTTAGTTTTGATGCTCATATATAGTTCTTGATGATCATCTAGGTATCCAGTTAATTTCCTTGTATTTTTTATATCAGTACTTTTTTGTCAACCAGGTTGCTCGCTTCTTTGATTTCGCTCTAAAAGCACTGTTTTGTACCCTCTCCACCTACAATAAGGCTGTCCCTTCTGTTTGAAATTCAGGTCCTTCTGCTTCTTCAAATGGATGGTAGTTATGAGTTTTGTGATAACTCTCAATCTTTGTTTAGTTCCTCTCTGAATACCTTTTAAACCCTGCTTCCCTGGGAACAATACTATAATTATCACAGTATAAGTATATAAACTTATATATAATGAAGTATAAGACACATATAGATGATGTGTCTTCTCTATAAAATGGAGCTCTCTTTGTTTTTCATATATAGTCTTTCTCTCTATCTAGGCTGACTATGAACTCATGTTCATATAAAGACCCTTATCTTTGCTAAATATCTTTTTACCAAGCATCTAGCAGAGATCTTGGCATGTTTGCTTCGTGTAGGTGCTGGTATTTGCCATTCCTCTGCTGTTGTGTGAGTCTCCAGGTTTCAGGTTGTGAATTTTATTGCTTAGACCTTTGCAAATTCAGGTGCATATGAGGCACTTGGAACACTTAGTTTTAATGTAGAAATGAGTTCAAAAGCTTACAAATGCTTTGATATACTTGAGCATAAAAAGAATTTTCTTAAAATGAATATTTCAGGGTTGTCATGTGGAAGAGGTAAACTTTTTGCGTGTATAGTCCAAAAAAAGAAAAAATTAGAAATGATTAGGAGATGTATTACAGCTTGGTAAGAAAGAATCTGAAAATTTTCCAATCGCTAATTAAAGAGTTCTGTATATGGAGTGGGCTGATTTATAACCCCGTGAACTTTCTGTTCCTGGGAATATTTAAATAACAATGGGGAACTCTTGCTTTTCAGAGTTCTTATTGTTGTAAATTTAGATTTTAGTTAAACCAAGACGTACTTTCTAGCCTGGAGATCATGACATTCCTTACTCACTGATTCTTGGCATTTGCTTATGTGTTTAACTTAAAATAAGGTTTGTTCTTATTTAGTTCCTTACTTGTGTCTGACTCTTTTGCGACCTCATAGACTGTTGCCTGCCAGTCTCCTCTGTCCATGGGATTTCCCAAGAAAGAACTGAAATGGGTTGCCATTTCCTTCTCCGGGGGATCTTCCAGACCCAGGGATTGAATAGAGGCAGGCAAACATACATACTTAATTACCTTTTCACAGTCTTCAACTATTATCAGGAATTACTTTTTTTTTTTTTTTNAATTCCTACTGAAAATGGTGGCATGAGGTGATATTTTACCTAACATGGGGTCAAGGAACTGGCCAGTTTAGATCCAGAGGCTCATGGCAACAGTTGCTATGGAGCTTGGTCAGTTTCAGAGATTTTTGTCCTGTGACATTGGTGCAGGGTTCCATCCCTGTAATCTTGGTATAGAGCTCTACAATGGTATGGTTGGCATATTTTTATACACTGAATGTTCAAAACAAACAAGCTGGTACAGCAATGCTGTGATCTTTTTCTCTATTTTTGGTCTTTTTCTATAGAATCATTGAATTTCTTTAGCAGGAATAGGCAAGTGCATGAATAAACATGTCAAATCCCATGGAAATTAAAAAAAAAAAGCTGAAATGGTCCAAAGCCATGAAATGACTTGTTCATTTTGTGAAAAATTACTTCTTCATGCTTGTTCATTTTACCCTTTAATAGTTTGATAATAAGATAAAGACAAATATTTTCTCACATATTATACTTCTACTTTTTTCTATAGCTTTACAATAAAAGCCACATCTACTTAAAAAAAAAAAGATTCTCTGTTGAGAGACAAAGGTTAAACTAATAACGATGCTGCTGCTTATGATGTACATGGCAAGGGCAAGCCAGTCCATTCACATTTGTCCCATTTAGGTTTTTTCCTTACTTTCTCTCTCAGCCTTGGTGTATTCTTCTTGCCTGGGAATGGGAATGGTCTGTCGCACGTCATAATCAGTGAGAAAACCAAGCGGTCTGAAAAAAGTATGCCCACGAGTTGAAAATGTTTCAGTTTCAAAGTCTGAAAGAAAACCATAATTTGAATATTGTTGCCTAATCATGTGCCTATGATCTTCCTTTAATTTTTTTTTTTTTTTTTTTAGTTATTCACTTATTATTTATTTTCGGCTGTGTTGGGCCTTCATTGCTACATGGGCTCTTTTCTAGTTGCAGTGAATAGGGACTACTCTCTAATGGCCATGTGAGGGCTTCTCATGGTGGGGGCTTCTCTTGTTGCAGAGCATGGGCCTTAGAGCTTGCAGGCTTCAGTAGCTGTGGCTCTGGGGGCTCAAAGCACTGGTTCAATAGTTGTGGTGTGTGGAGTTAACTGCATGTGGAATCTTCCCTGACCAGGGAGCGAACCTGTGGCCCCCACACTGACAGGCAGATTCTTAACCACTGGACCACTAGAGAAGTCCTTCCTCTCCTCTTGGCAGCACTCACAGAATCTTTTATTATAAATCTTTCAGTATAAGTAGGAAAAGAAAATACCCTACTAAACAGTGGGGAAACAAGAACTGAGAAATACAGTTAAAACTGCTACTACTTTATAATCATGGTGAATAGCTGCTTATAAAAAAGCAAAGGTGAAATCTGATTGGTTCAGGAACACAATTATGATGTGAAGCAAGGATTTATATTTACTCACTTATTACACCAATTTTGATTGTCTTTTAAGTCCCAAGCCATGAAAACTAGGATTCATAAGACAAAATTGAATTTTTCACATAATATCAATTGAAGGATGATTATATTCCAATAAAAGATTCTCTGGTATAAAAACTTTCCCCATCAAAGAATGTATGAATATCATAAGAAGTGGAAAGCAGTTAAAGTGTTACCAAGCTGAAAGGATAAAGGGAGGTGATTTCACAGAAATGGTGATAAAAAAAGGAAATACTCTTTGGGGAGAAGGAAAATATGGAAAACAGAGATATAAGAAGTTAACTTTGTCCTTTGGTGATACAAGAATGTCTTTAAGTGTAGTGTGAATGTCTATAAGTATAGTGATCATAGTACAAAGAAATGAAATGTCATGTCTATGTCTCAAGCTCATGGATAACCTGGCTGTGCTCAAGAAGGAAAGATAGGGTGTTAGAAATTTTAATGGAAGATTATATGGTGAAGGATTTTGGTTATTTAAACTTTAATCCACTTTAATATATGCTTCCAAGTGTCAAATATATAAGTAATTAGTTATATTTCTACATGAATATTTAGTTTTGATGCTCATATATAGTTCTTGATGATCATCTAGGTATCCAGTTAATTTCCTTGTATTTTTTATATCAGTACTTTTTTGTCAACCAGGTTGCTCGCTTCTTTGATTTCGCTCTAAAAGCACTGTTTTGTACCCTCTCCACCTACAATAAGGCTGTCCCTTCTGTTTGAAATTCAGGTCCTTCTGCTTCTTCAAATGGATGGTAGTTATGAGTTTTGTGATAACTCTCAATCTTTGTTTAGTTCCTCTCTGAATACCTTTTAAACCCTGCTTCCCTGGGAACAATACTATAATTATCACAGTATAAGTATATAAACTTATATATAATGAAGTATAAGACACATATAGATGATGTGTCTTCTCTATAAAATGGAGCTCTCTTTGTTTTTCATATATAGTCTTTCTCTCTATCTAGGCTGACTATGAACTCATGTTCATATAAAGACCCTTATCTTTGCTAAATATCTTTTTACCAAGCATCTAGCAGAGATCTTGGCATGTTTGCTTCGTGTAGGTGCTGGTATTTGCCATTCCTCTGCTGTTGTGTGAGTCTCCAGGTTTCAGGTTGTGAATTTTATTGCTTAGACCTTTGCAAATTCAGGTGCATATGAGGCACTTGGAACACTTAGTTTTAATGTAGAAATGAGTTCAAAAGCTTACAAATGCTTTGATATACTTGAGCATAAAAAGAATTTTCTTAAAATGAATATTTCAGGGTTGTCATGTGGAAGAGGTAAACTTTTTGCGTGTATAGTCCAAAAAAAGAAAAAATTAGAAATGATTAGGAGATGTATTACAGCTTGGTAAGAAAGAATCTGAAAATTTTCCAATCGCTAATTAAAGAGTTCTGTATATGGAGTGGGCTGATTTATAACCCCGTGAACTTTCTGTTCCTGGGAATATTTAAATAACAATGGGGAACTCTTGCTTTTCAGAGTTCTTATTGTTGTAAATTTAGATTTTAGTTAAACCAAGACGTACTTTCTAGCCTGGAGATCATGACATTCCTTACTCACTGATTCTTGGCATTTGCTTATGTGTTTAACTTAAAATAAGGTTTGTTCTTATTTAGTTCCTTACTTGTGTCTGACTCTTTTGCGACCTCATAGACTGTTGCCTGCCAGTCTCCTCTGTCCATGGGATTTCCCAAGAAAGAACTGAAATGGGTTGCCATTTCCTTCTCCGGGGGATCTTCCAGACCCAGGGATTGAATAGAGGCAGGCAAACATACATACTTAATTACCTTTTCACAGTCTTCAACTATTATCAGGAATTACTTTTTTTTTTTTTTTCTCTATTTTCCAGAAGGAAAAAAATAGCAATCAGGCTTTTGTAGTTTTAGAAGACATCTAGGACTTAGTTTTCAGCTGTGGCTTTGCCTACTATCCGTTTTAACAGTTTCGAGTTTTCCTTTTTTAACATGCTTAAAACAGAGACTGTGATGGAAAATAATATTTATGTGATAAATGTTGGTTGAATATGGAATTAAATGAGTCTTTATTTGCTTCTGGATGGCTGCCCTATTTCTTTATTTCACTTTTTAAAGTGTGATTTCTATTGTACCTTAAAGAGAAATAGCTTTCTTCTTATATTTTAATAGTTAAAATCCTAACACACATTTTGATTCACACTAGTACCTGTAACTATTTTTTACATTAAAAAAGCTTATTTTTCCCACTTCTCACTTCTTTTTTAGGTGTTGAAGTTGTCATTTGCATTCAAATTTATTTACAAATTTATGGCAATCTCGAAATGTTTATATGCTATTGTGAAAGTGAAATCTTTCAATCCTGTACGACTTTTTGTGACCCCATGGACTGTGGCCTGCCAGGCTCTTCTGTCCACGAGATTTTCCAGGCAAGGGTACTGGATTGGATTGCCATTTCCTTCTCCAGGGGCTCTTCCCAATTCCGGGATCAAACCCAAGTCTCCTGCATTGCAGGCAGATGCTTAGATGCTTTACCATCTGAATCACCAGGGAGATATCTATGCTATTGTAGATTTTTTTAAAAAACAAAACATATTATTTCTCTTCAATTTCTAGATGTTGTTAAATTTGTTTAGATTAAATAGTTTTTAGATAGGTATATACTGCTGATATCTTGTAAGTAACTAATTTAAAAGTCACTTTGAATAAATTCTTATTCAACAGAAAGATTTCACTGAAATATGCTACTTGATATGGCTTAATTGTTATTTTAATCTAAAAAGAAAGAATATTAAATTTGCACATGATTTATGGTAGTCTATATGATAAACTCAGTGTTTATGCACCAAAGTTTAGACCAGCATTCAAAGCAACAAAAGAGAGGCATTTCATCAGTTATTTTTCTGTTTATTTCAATTTTGAAATCTTACTCTTTAGAGTAGTTTGTAATTTTATCACAAGCTTTAAAATTTGAACATGTTCTCTAAACTTCATTATCTCTTAAACACGCATAATGGGCATTACGCTAATTTAAGGTATTTATTTAGATTTATGTGTTGAAGCATTAGGCCATTAATAGTGAAGTTCTGGAGGTAAGAGTTCTTATTCTCAAAAGCATATTAATTAGATTAAGGTGGGGGGATACAACTTTTTTACAGTTTGTTCAACTGATTTTTTTTAAGTATAAAAATTAATGCTATGACAAACCTAAGCAGTAAAAAACAGAGACATCACTTTGCTGACAAAGGTCCAAATAGTCAAAGCTATGGTTTTTCCAGTAGTCATGTAAGGATATGAGAGTTGAACCATAAAGAAGGCTAGGCACCAAAGAACTCAGTTCAGTTCAGTTCAGTCGCAGAGTTGTGTCCGACTCTTTGCAAACCCATGAATTGCAGCATGCCAGGCCTCCCTGTCCATCACCAACTCCCGGAGTTCACTCAGAATCACGTCCATTGAGTCAGTGATGCCATCCAGCCATCTCATCCTCTGTCATCCCCTTCTCCTCCTGCCCCCAATCCCTCTCAGCATCAGAGTATTTTCAAATGAGTCAACTCTTTGCATGAGGTGGCCAAAGTACTGGAGTACTTTGGAATACCAAAGAACTAATGCCTTCAAATTATGGACAACAAGGAGATCAAACCAGTTAATTCTAAAGAAAATCAACCCCAAATATTCAGTGGAAGGACTGATGCTGAAGGTGAAGTTCCCATAGTTTGGCCACCTGATGTGAAGAGCTGACTCATTGGAAAAGACCCTGATGCTGGTGTCACGCGAGTGTATGTTCCTTGGTTCTTTGTCTTGTCACAACAAAGATTTGGAGTGATGGACATTAAAGCCCCCTCGGCCTGTCACAGCTCTCAGGTCTTGGATAGACCATGTTATAGCTCTCAGGTCTCGAATGGACCATATTATAGCTCTTAGACAAATCAGTGTTACAGCTCAGTGTTACAGGTCTATTTTATTTAGAAGATAGCAGGAAAATCCATCTTCGAGGTGTGAGGGCGTGACGATCCAAAGACAGGAGGAGAAGAGCGCCCCAGCGTGCGGGTTAGAGAGAGCGAGCGAGCTAGCTTTGGCTCCTCTATTTATATGTTTCTCTCTCCCTGGGCCTGTCCTATGTAAACTGGGCCAGCCAGGAGTGTTGTTTGTTTTACCTGAGGTCCTCACTCTGGTCCTAGGACCTTCTTTTGTTCTGTTTTCGCGGGCTTTTTCCTTCCTTGTCTTTCAGCCACTGCCATTTTGGACTCTTTCCCTGTTTTACCTACCTAACACTGGGAAAGATCAAAGGCAAAACCAGAAGAAGGTGGCAGAGGATGAGATGGTTGGATGGCACCACCAATTCAATGGACATGAATTTGAGCAAATTGGGAGACAGTGAAGGACAGGGAAGTCTGGAGTGCTGCAATTCATGGGGTTGCAAAGAGTTGGAAACAATTTAGCAACTGAACTACAAGTGTTTAGTTAGTCAGGAAATACTGGGCAGATCACTGAACTGTCAAGATGAATACAAAATAGCCCTTAGGATGAAAAGTTAAGTGCATGAGCTAAAGATGAACAAGGGTTTTGAGAAACTGAAGGAGAATGTGGCAAGCATTGTCCATAGAAGTTACGGCAAGTTTCATGCAGAGGTGACATTTGAATGGATTCTTAAAGGATAATAAGGTTTTATCAAGCAAAGGGGAGGAGAAAAGTGTTCCCAGCAGTGGCAATAGCATGTGCCAAAGCTGCACACAGGATGGAGCACAGTTTCTGGGTTTGATGATAAGTTTTACAAAGTTTGGGCTTCCTTAGTGGCTCAGATGATAAAGAATCTGCCTGCAATGTGGGAGACCTGGGTTTGATCCCTGGGTTGGGAAGATCCCCTGGAGAAGGGCATGACAACCCATTCCAATATTTTTGCATGGAGAATCCTCATGGAGAAAGGGGCCTGGCAGGCTACAGTCCATGGGGTCACAAAGAGCTGGACATGACTGATTGACTAAGCACACACATGACAAAGTTTGAACAATGAGTATGTGAGGAAAAGGGTCAGGAGAGAAAGTCAGGAAGTGATTGTGACCTAATGTAAAGTGTTTATATTTTAAACACGAATGCCCTTTCAAAGAATGATGAAAGAAATCCATTATCTTCTAAATCGGTCATTCTGTAGTGACATTACTCATAATCTCATACCTTTTAATTTTAAAAACCACTTTACGATGTCATCTGATACAGCTACCAATCTCCAGGGAAGAGTAATGTCACTATTTTTTACTGGTAGCAGTGGTATTTGTGGTTTGGAAAGTGTGTGAAATTCAAGTTCAGACAACTAGTAAAAAGCAGGTGTACATCAACCACTGTACATCATAGAGATTGTTGAAAATAAGTGTTCAAGTGGAGAAAGATCCTATCTTTTATTTTTCTTAGACGGCAGATCTTGCACTGGAACGTTAGTAGTTCTTTTGGAAGATAAAAACGACCACCCACCGCAGATAAAAGAAGAAGAACTGACAATGTGCCGGCATGATAAGGATTATGTTGTCCTCGAACCTACAGATCAAGATGGACCTGACAATGGGCCACCTTTTCAATTCATTCTCGATAATTCTGCCAGCAAACTTTGGACAGTAGAGACAAGGGATGGTGTGTAATTATGCTAAACCTTCTAATCAATAGGACCTTGGAATGTTTGGTGGCCTAGACTTTTACCTTAGTTACTTATACTAAATAAATCTTAATTTTAGTAAATTATTTTATTGATCCCAGATAAAGGATAATACCTTGTTTTTTAAGACAATGAGTAATATGATTAGATTCTTATTCTTAATATCTTTAAGAAAACATACAAATCCATTTTAATAAAATATTTGAATAACATAGTAAATATAGAATAGTAAAGATGAGCATAAAGCAATATCCATTACTTTTCCTGTCTTTTCAAGAAATCAAAATCTCTTTTTTTTTTTTCGCATAGGTAAAACTGCCATTCTTCGGGGGCGGCAAGATCTTGATTATAACTATTACAGTGTTCCTATCCAAATAAAAGACAGACATGGCGCTTCTGCAATACACATGTTATCAGTGAGAGTATGTGATTGTACAATTCCATCCGAATGTAGAATGCCTAGTAAACTTTCGAGAGAGGCGACACTAGCAAATGTATTCCTTGGAAAATGGGCAATTCTTGCCATGGTGTTGGGTTCTGTGTTGTTGCTATGTAAGTATAATTATATAGAATGTGTTGTCTAATATTTTAATATTGGAAATGTTATCTAATATTTTTTAAAATATATGACAATTCTTTACATTAGTGACATTGATAGCCTTTGAGAAGTGTGTCTTTTTAAAAATCTTGTGCAAATTCAATGGCTTGGAGTCGTGAGTCACAGAAGAAAAGGAGTTTACAGAACTGTAGCCACAGTTCTTCCACTAGCTGTGAGACACTGGATAAATCATTTCCTCTTCTTTAAGCTCTTTTTGTTTTTTAATGGTACAATGAAGAGGTTGGGTAAAATTAATAAGTTTCCCTCACATACAAAGTATGATTATCTTTCAACCAACTACATTCATGGAGTGGATGCACAAAAAGAGTAGTTTAAAAATTTACTTAGATGTTTGTGCTCAATGACGTTAATGAATGTTAATGACGTCATTTAGCATACATCTTAATCAGACTCCAGAGTGTGAGGGAAATGGCCGTATGATGAGTCACTGAGGAAAAGCAATGGAAGATTTTGCATTCTGCAAACTGGTTTTTGGAGATGCGAAAGTGATGGAAATGTTTGCTCAGGCTTCTCCCCTCCCTTCCTCTCCCTTTTTTCCTTCCTTTGCTTCTTTTCCCTTCCCTCCTTCCTTCTTTTTCAAAAATCTGTTTGACTGCACGCAGTCTATTTGCATTTACAGACTTTTCCCATAGCTTTTGCCGTGTCTGTATTCAGGGATTTTTGCTGTGTCTGTGTTTCGGGTTAAACTGGATATTCCTCTTAGCACTTGATGGATGCTTTCAAAACCAAGCACTGGTTTTATGTAATGGCTTTTCCTGTTTGATTTATGTCTAATGTTCTTTGTTTTGTGATTCTAAGATCTTTGAGTTGTTTCGTATGGACTTTAATGCCAATAATACTAGCTTAAAGTCCAATCAAATGAAGTTACTATTTCAGTGTGGAGAAAAGAAGGAAAATGTTGAATTCTGAACCTGGGAAGAGAGCTATTCGCAGACTATGTTCACTTCCTCTTTCTTTCTATTGATTTGTTTCTTACTTAGCCTAATAACATAACCTCACTAAGACAGAGATAGTCTATATATTTGTTAATAATCTCTTTTAAATTGTATGACCCAAAGAAATCTCAATTTATGGAACCAATTTTTTAAAAGTTCTGTGAAGAAACTTAAAAAAAAATCTTATTCAAATGATTTACTATATAATTCAAAAGATTATAATCACTTACTATAAGTCAAATGATCTACAGTGCCAGCATGAAAAATTGTGATTTTACTTATACATTTTTTAGGTATTTTGTTCACATGTTTCTGTGTTACTGTTAAGAAAACAGTAAAGAAGTGTTTTCCAGAAGATGTAGCCCAGCAAAATTTAATTGTATCAAATACTGAAGGACCTGGAGAAGAAGTGATGGTAAATCAGATTTCACCTTTTTGGGTATGGTAGTTTAATGATGCTGTGCTGTGTTTCGTCACTGTCGAGTCCAACTCTTTGCAACCCCATAGACTGTAGCCCCACAGGATCCTCTGCTCATGGGATTCTCCAGGCAAGAATACTGGAGTGGGTTGCCATTCTCTTATCCATCAAACCCAGGTCTTCTGCATTACAGGCAGATTCTTTACCATCATCAGGGAAGCCCAAGTTCAATGATAACAGTTGATTATTATGCACATGGTAATAATGATAACCTGTAGGCAAGCTAAGTTGCTTCACATATCCAACTCTGTGCGGCGCTATGGACGGCAGCCTGCCAGGCTCCTCTGTCCATGAAATTCTCGAGGCAAAAATACTAAAGTGGGTTGCCTGTCTTCCTCCAGGGGATTTTCTTGATCCAGGGATCAAACCTGAGTCTCTTAAACCTGCCTGCCTTGGAAATGGGTCCTTTAGCACTAGCACTACCTGGGAAGCCCAAATAATGATAACAGCTAATGCTCCTGAGAAATCTGTATGCAGGTCAAGAAGCAACAGCTAGAACCGGATGTGAAACAACAGACTGGTTCCAAATTGGGAAAGGAGTACAAAAAGGCTGTATGTTTCCACCCTGCTTATTTGACGTATATACAGAGTACATCATGAGAAACACTGGGCTGGATGAAGCACAAGCTGAAATCAAGATTGCCAGGGAAAATAACAATAACCTCAGATATGCAGATGACATCACCCTTATTGTAGAAAGCGAAGAGGAACTAAAGAGCCTCTTGATAAAAATGAAAGAGGAGAGTGAAAGCTGGCTTAAAACAACATTCAAAAAACTAAGATCATGACATCTGGTCCCATTACTTCATGGCAAATAGATGGAGAAACAATGGAAACAGTGACAGACTTAATTTTCTTAAGCTTCAAAATCACTACAGATGGTGACTTCAGCCATGAAATTAAAAGATGCTCGCTCCTTGGAAATAAAGCTATGAAAAACCTAGACAGCATATTAAAGAGCAGAGACATTACTTTACTGACCAAGGTCTGTAAAGCTATGGTTTTTCTAGCCATGTATGGATGTAGTCATGTATGGATGTGAGAGTTGGACTATAAAGAAGACTGAGTGCTAAAGAATTGTTGCCTTTGAACTGTGATGTTGAAGAAGACGCTTGAGAGTCCCTTGGACTGAAAGGAGATCAAAGGAGTCAATCCTAAAGGAAATCAACCCCGAGTATTCATTGGAAGGACTGATGTTGAAGCTGAAGGTACAATATTTTGGCCACCTGATGCAAAGAGCTGACTCATTGGAAAAGACCCTGATGCTGGGAAAGATTGAAGGCAGGAGGAGAAGGGGATGACAGAGGATGAGATGGTTGAATGGCATCACCAACTTGGTGGACATGAGTTTGAGCAAGCTCCAGGAGTTGGTGATGGACAGGAAAGCCTGGTGTGCTGCAGTCCATGCAGTAACAAAGAGTCGGACACGACTAAGTGACTGAAATGAACTGAATACTTTTGAGTACTTACTAAGCCAAACAGGGGCTTCCCTGGTAGCTCTGCTGGTAAAGAATCCACCTGCAGTGCGGGAGACCTGGGTTTGATCCCTGGGTTAGGAAGATCCCCTGGAGGAGGGCATGGCAACACAACAACAAAGCATGACAAAATGAATGTAACTAAACTGAAATTTATTGTCTCACAGTTCAGAAGGCTAGACATTAGAGATTAGGTGTTGACAGAATCCTACTCCCTCTGAAGGTGCTAGGATTCTATTACACTTCTCCCTCCCAGCTTTTGGTAATTCTTTGGCTTATGACATCATTGATTGAGTCTTCATATAGCTTTGTGTGTGTGTGTGTGTGTGTGTGTGTGTGTCCAACTTTCCCCTTTTGGATTAGAGACCCATCTTACTTGTTTAGGACCTTGTCTTAATTTAACTAACTGCTTCTCAAAATGACCCTATCTTCAAATAAGATCATATTCTGAGACACTTGAGGGTTAGGACTTTAACAATTGAATTGGGGTGGGGGATGCGATTTAACCTATAACACCAATGATATGAGTATAATTATTATTATCTTGATTTTACATATGGGGAATTAGAGAGCAGTTGAGTGATTTGCCCTGTGAAAGTGAAAGTTGCTCAGTCATGTCCAACTCTTTGCAATCCCATGAACTATGTAGTCCATGGGATTCTCCAGGCCAGAATACTGGAGTGGGTAGTCTTTCCCTTCTCCAGGGGGTCTTCCCAACCCAGGGATCGAACCCAGGTCTCCCACATTGCAGGTGGATTCTTTACTAGCTGAGCCACAAGGGAAGCCCAAGAATACTGAAGTGGGTAGACTTTCCCTTCTTCAGGGGATCTTCTTGACCCAGGAATTGAACTGGGGTCTCCTGTATTGTAGGCAGGTTCTTAACCAACTGAGCTATCAGGGAAGCCCTCAGATTTACCCCATGAGATTTGCCTACGGTGGAAAATAAATGAAAGAAAACTGTTCATTACAATTTGATTTATTTATTTTAGGATGCAAATATTAGACTCCCCATACAGACATCCAACGTTTGTGACACAAGCATGTCTGTTGGCACCGTTGGTGGCCAAGGGGTCAAAACACAGCAAAGTTTTGAAATGGTCAAAGGCGGCTACACTTTGGATGCCAACAAAGGAGGCGGACATCAGACCCTGGAATCTGTTAAGGGGGTGACAGACACTGGCAGATACACATACAGTGACTGGCACAACTTCACCCAACCTCGGCTTGGCGAAGTAAGTGCCAGTGTCTTCATCTTCATTTTTTTACATGAAAGTTAAACTCTGTTTATAAATCAGGATTTCCCCAAAGGTTCACTCCGTATACATTTGGAGCTCACCACCTTTTTCATGTTGAATTATCATAGATACATGAATATTAGATCCAAACCCAAAGAGAAAAAATGACCTCGTATCAATTTTTAAAATAAGGTTTCCAAAACTTGACCTAGGAGTGGCATATGTAGGCATTTCTCTACTTCAGTAAGTATAAAAAGACTCAGCAGCAGCAGCAGCATAGCTTCTTTCCTAAAAATTGCCAGGAAAGTCACCTGATGTTACAGGGCACTACGTGGATCCAAAATTATAAATATTCTTAGTATGCTGAAATCCTCCATGTGATTATGAAATCTTAATGATCGCCATCTACCAGACAGATTTTTAAGCTTTTATTTTGGGTTTTAGTTCCTCATTTTATGTTCAGATCAGTCAATGTAGATTAATATTAGCCAGTGAAATATATTATTATAAGTATGTAATAATGTATAAACGTAAGGGTCATAGCTTATATTTGTTTCCCCTAAATATATAAAAAAGTTGTAGACACATTTCAATGATACAAATCTCATGTTCAAATGGGAAATTGTAAGCTAGTTGTGTGATGCATGTGGAGCTTTAGTTTTTATCAATGTGTTCAGTAGGAGCATTTATATATTTGCTATATTTTAAGAATGAATATAATACAGACCAATCATGTGCATTTTTTACATGTAGGAATCCATTAGAGGACACACTCTGGTTAAAAATTAAACAGTAAAAGGTAAATCAAAGCCATTATTTTTAAGCTAAATCATTTAGGTGTTTTTAAAAAAAAAATAATAAAATGTGCTCTTTCTTGACACAGAAGGTGTATCTGTGTGGACAAGACGAGGAACACAAGCTCTGCGAAGACTACGTTCGCCCCTATAACTATGAAGGGAAAGGGTCTCTGGCCGGCTCAGTGGGCTGCTGCAGCGATCGGCAGGAAGAAGAAGGGCTTGACTTCCTAGATCATCTGGAACCCAAATTTAGGACGCTAGCGAAAACATGTGTAAAGAAATAAAATGTGCCTTTTAATAGCTTAACATCTACCAGCGCATATGTAGTTCATTGAATGTAAAACAATAGCAGTATCTGCTAAAGTATTTGTTTATGGAGGTAAACTTCCAGTTGTGTATAGATAAGGCTCCCTTAAATTCTCCTTGTCTGAGATAACTTTTGTCTTCTCTAGAAATCAGTGTTTCATTTGCTAATTTCCTTTTCTATGCATATACATTTTCTTGCCCTTTCCAAGCCTGCACTGTGTTCTTTCTTACACCTTCTATTTGAAAACTTATGTTACTTGGTATGCTCTGGAAGAGTATGTGAGGGAGTCAGGGATTGTGGAGATTAAAGAAAAATACATTGTTATTTTAGATGAAAATGAAATATTTTCTTCAGAATCTTGGGGATAGTTATGCTTTTAGAAGTATTGTCTTTGGTTCTACAGAATTGCTTCCTTTACCTGAATGGCTCTGCTGAAGAATTTTTTATGCATTCTCTGATGCAATCTTTGATTTGGTGAATAAGAGCTCATCTTTCATTGTGTTTTCACCCTGTGGAGGTGCTCCCAGCTTGATCCTGGGATCTCTGTTGATGTGGATGTGTTATCAGATTCCTACAGGTTCTAGAACTGTTGCAAAGATGTGGAC
Source organism: Neotragus pygmaeus (assembly GCA_006410875.1). NCBI lineage: Eukaryota > Metazoa > Chordata > Mammalia > Artiodactyla > Bovidae > Neotragus > Neotragus pygmaeus. Next base: position 236,775 of record SJYV01055638.1, read on the forward strand.
CAGAAGAGGCTCACAGAAATTTGAGTCATTGAGATTTTTTTTAAAAAGCGTTTCCATGAAAGAATTGCAGCCTTAATGCCCACAGGTTGACTGAAATACGCAAATCTGTTTTGTTGGCCCACCATGATGTATTATTACTTTTTAAAAATGAAAATACCTTGGCAAGGACATGTTCTCTCTAGTTTGACACCATCCCACCATCCTCAAGCATTTGAGTAACTAGACCAGTAGGCATTAGGCTTACAACCCTGAGAGCCCTTTGAATATGCTAAACACTGAATGGCTATCCATACTGGAATGGAGACTCAGGCTACACTAGTAATCACTTTCAGAAAATGTTAAATAAGAAAAAGTGTCTGGCATATATATGTTAAAAAACTGAAATGTATTAACTTAATTCTTACCAAACATTTGTTGAGTGATGCTGGATAAAAGAATGAAAACATGAGTTAATGAGCTATTTTGAATGCATAGCATTTTAATAAGATATTCTATTTTATTAATTTAGAAAAAAACATATTTAAATAATATTTTAATTTTTTGTGCCAAATACTATAGATTCATAAAACATTAGCAGTATATATCACAAGGAAATTTTTCATTCAGACAAAAAACTTTTTTCATCTTTTAGCTACTTAATCTTCAAAAAGAAAATGAGTGACTAATTATCTTAAATTTTGTGAATTATTCTCCTTCTTAGTCACAGGATCTAAATAAAGATGCTTCTTGAAATGAAATTGAATAGTAGAGCAGAATAAATAAATAGCTTTAGTGAGTAAAATTTTTATTTTAAAAGGTGTCCTCTATGTATTATTTTTATGGGCATTGTCAGTAAAATAATTTTGGAGAGTAATGCAGCTTCTGCATTTCTGTTTTCTGGTGTACATGTTATTCTGACAATGATGCTAGTTTTGAAATTTTATAATATTAAAATTTTGGAAATATAATAATGTTCTAAGTTATATTTTTGAACATAGGTGCAGAATGTTTGCTGAGCAATTAAAAATTATTAGTTGATCATTAGCTTACGTGTTTGTTTATGTCTTCGTATTTCTTAAATTTAGGTGTGAAAGAGAAAATTTGTATCTGAACATAAGGTACAAATAAAGGCCAAAGGCTGATTTCTCAAATCAACAAGAGAAGATACTTTAAAACTACGACCAGAATTATTAGAAAGTGTAGGAAATGAATTCGTATTAAGAAATTTTGACTATTTNTGGACAGGGAGGCCTGGCGTGCTGCAATTCATGGGGTTGCAAAGAGTCAGACACAACTGAGTGACTGAATTGAACTGATAGAGTTGGCTAGCATTTTCTTTCTTAAGAGTTGGTTGTATGTTCAAGATGATATAAAGGGTTCCGATTTTATTGTGGATAAAGCATAATTGTGAGGCTGGTGTTTAAGCTCAATTATAGAAGTTTCTAAGATTTGACCCCGATTGACCTAGGGTCACTTACTAGGCACCTATCTTGTTCAAACATGATGAACCTCTCTCTAACATTTCTTGTGCCTATAGAATAAAATAATACAATCTGTAGTCTAAAACACCAGAAGCTTCCATAGAGACCCTGATAACAAGAACTTTCTCATGATCACCTTCTAGAAATCTCTCTTTAAATAAAGAATATCTTGCTCCAGAATTAGCAAATGATGCCTGTTCACACCGTGATTTCTATCCTATTGTGTGAGGGTCTCCTCCCAGAATTCCAAGCAGAAAGTGGAGAGCAATATTCCCCTGACTTTCAACCTGTAACACTTATCTGGGGTTCATAGTCCTCCTGAAACCCACTGGGGCCTTTCACCAAGAGTGACTGTGGGACCCTCTGGACCCCTAACCTACTGTTTCCCAGATGGTTTCATATCTCCTCATCCCAGCCTAAGATCAAGAGAGGGTTTTACACAAACCTCTTGATTAGTGTAAGAAAACTGGTCATTTCCCCACAGTTTCCATTTTACCAATGCTCTGGATTGTAGTAACACCTTCTAAGATCAGTTCTCCAAATTTCTCTCCTGTTATTTAGATTCTGGATTTGAGAGTTCATTCCTGTGACATTTCATATGGTGACGGTTTGTTTTACAAGCTTTTAAAATTCCGTTTTAAAAGTTAAAGCTACAAAGTGACTTCTCTGCTCTTGGCAAAGAGTTCTGTCTTTCCCTCAAACCAATGGAGAATAGTAATACTTTGTGAATTTTCTCCATATATCGTACATTTTCCAGAAAATCTTTTGTTTCCCAAATTCTCATCTGCTTCTCTCAATCAGTTCAATTCAGTTCAGTCACTCAGTCATGTCTAACTCTGCCACCTCATGGACTGCAGTACGCCAGTCCTCCCTCTCTATCACTAACTCCTGGAGTTTACTCAAACTTCTGTCCATTGAGTTGGTGATGACATCCAACCATCTCATCCACTGTCATCCTCTTCTCCTCCTGCCTTCAATCTTTTCCAGCATCAGGGTCTTTTCCAGTGAGTCAGTTTTTCGCATCAGGTGGCCAAAGTGTTGGAGTTTCAGCTTCAGCATCAGCCCTTCCAATGTATAATCAGGACTGATTTCCTTTAGGATGGACAGGTTTGATCTTCTTGCAGTCTCAATTGATTCTCAAAATAACAGCATTGATTCATTAGTCAGCAAATAATTACTGAGTAATGATTTTGTGTTAGGCATTTCTAGATCCCAGGATATGATAGAAAACAAAATATATAAAATATAAAACATTAAGAAAATTAACTAAGCAATAAAAACCTATGTAAAACCAAAAAGTCCAAAGACTTTAAACATGTAATGGTCCACCTGTTAAAACAAATATTTGCCTTGTGGTCACCAATAATTAGAACTCTAGACTATTAAATCTCAAGATTTCACAGTGTCATATTGATAGAATCAAGAAGAGATTTCATATTTGCATATTAGGCTAATTGTTTCCAAATTACTCTGCCTTCTCCAGCCATTCATATTCCCCAGGCTTTTATAGAAAGTTTGTGCATAATCCACATTAACCAACACTTGCCTCATTTCCACCAACAAAATATATACCAGTGGGATTTCCTTTTATATCTATGGTATTTCCTAGTTACACTGAATCCGTATAAAAGCTTCATGGGAGGACCAATCATTCTCTTCACATGTTTTGTGTATATTGCTAATATAATTAAAGAAAGTTTATTTAGGGACTAGATACATTTAGGAAATTCATTTTGTGTGTAATCTCTTTACCAGATGTGAAAAAGAACAATTACTCATTCATGTAGAACATTTATATCTGATCATTAAGTGCTTTCCCAAAATCTATTATTATGAACTATTTCTTAACTTATAACAGGACTTCCATATTTTATTTTATTTTATTATTTTTTTTTAATTTATTTATTTTTAAATTTAACTTTACAGTACTCTATTGGGTCCGCCATACATCGACACGAATCCACCACAGGTGCACACAAGCTCCCAATCCCGAGTCCCCCTCCCACCTCCCACCCCACAACGTCTCTCTAGATCATCCCCGTACACCAGCCCCAAGCGTCCTGCATTCTGCATCAAACATAGACCGGTGATTCGTTTCTTACATAATAGTATATATTCTTCAACGCCATTCTCGCAGATCATCCCGCCCTCTCCTACTCCCTCTGAGGCCAAAAGTCCATTGTCTATGTCTGTGTCCTTTTGTTGTCTCACATACAGGGTCATCATTACTATCTTTCTAAATTCCATATATATGTGTCAGTATGCTGTATTGGTGTTTTTCTTTCTGGCTTACTTCACTCTGTATAATAGGCTCCAGTTTCATCCATCTCATTAGAACTGATTCAAATTTATTCTTTTTAATGGCAGAGTAATACTCCATTGTGTATATATGCCACAGCTTGCTTATCCATTCATCTGTTNTGTTTTGAACAATAAGAATAAAATGCATTCTATAAAATCAATCTGTAGAGAAGATGTTTATTTACTAATGTTAGAGAAAAAACAATTAAAAAATAAGTGTGACTGTCCTCTGTATTTGGCCTGAGAATACATGAGATTTCAAAATGTTTAAAGTTTAGTTGTCAGAGTGCAACAGCGAATACCTATAGTCATGGAGTGTTTTTATTTGTTCATATTTAGGGACCATTAAATGCTAAAACATGGAATTATTATTAAAAAGAAACTTCAATGCTTCCTTTGAGATACCTGAGTTTTTACCTAGAATTCATACCAAAAATTCAAATAGAATTATTTTATGCCAGGTATAGCTCAAGAAAAACTGAAAGGAACCCTCTGATCCAATGTGGAAATGAAAGAATTTTCTTGTTTTGATTTTGTCTTTCTTAAAATATGTAGAAAACTTAGAAATTAAGAGTGAATGACATTTATATAATTCATTTACACAAAATTTAAAATCCAACTTCACAAAGACCTTTTGTCCATACTAGGCATTCCACAAGAGGGACAGATTATTTCTCATCTCTTGGAGATCCATAATGAAATTCTAAACCAGTGGTTCTTGAAGTGTGATTCCTGAACTGGCAGCATCAGGATCGCCTGGGAATGTGCCAGAGATGCTAATTCTTGGGTTCTTCCTCAGATTTACTAAATAAAAACTCTCAGGGGAGGCCCTCCAGGTTTTCGCAGGGTACAAGTTCACCTCTGTACTAGGTCTTTGCTACTCAGTGCTGTTCACAGCACCTGAGAGCAGATGAAGAAGGTGGATTCAGGCCCCAGCCCAGACCTATTGAATCAGAATCTGCACTTCAGCAAGATCCTCCAGGAAATCCCTCTGTACGTGAAATTTTGACATGCACCGTGTAGACGATCCCTTGATTGGAACCTGAAAAAACTAATAGAAGAACGACACGATTAGCCAGTTAAAGTGAGTGCATGGATAGTCTCAGACAGCAGGTCTATGGCTGCCAAAGAATAGGGAAATTTGTCCCGGCTCACCTCGTGACCCCAGTTCAAGACCAGCTGTCTTCTGTCTTCTGTCCACCCACACAGCAGAACCCTCCACCCCACTCTGTGTTATTCTGTCCTTGAATAATTGACTCTCTGTGAATTTTGTACCTTATGGTGCCATATGTCGGAGAATAAACAATGGTAGACTTTGGCATTATTTCTGATCATGTCTAGGCAACATATTTACCAAATTATGTTTAAAAACCAATTTGAATAACCTGGTTAGTTTAAGCAATGCATGCAGTACCCTGAGATCATTTTAGCAAATAGGTGTCTTGACATGTTCTTTTCTTACTAAGCCAGTTCATCACCACGTACCTTTTTAACCTTTTATTTTTCTGGGTGTAGCTGACTTAGAGTATCATAGGTGTGGCTAGGAAGCTGTCAGAACCAGTTGTGTTTTACTGAGTAAACATATTCTTTCATTATTATTTCTTTTAGTTTCAAACTGGAAAATCAAGCAGACGAAAATGAAAACAAATTTTCAGAGTTACTTTCATTTTAATAATTTAATATTTATACATGATTGAAGTGACGTCGCTCAGTCATGTCCTACTCTTTGCGACTCTGTGGACTGTAGCCTGCCAGGTTCCTCTGTCCATAGGATTCTCCAGGCAAGAGTACTGGAGTGGGTTACCATTTCCTTCTCCAGGGGATCTTCCCTACCCAGGGATTGAACCCAGGTCTCCCACATTGGAGGCAGATGCTTTAACCTCTGAGCCACCAGGGAAGCCCCTTATACATGATATTAAATATATAACAAATGGACTTCTCTGGTGGCTCAGAGGTAAGGAATCCATCTGCTCATGCAGGCGACATGGGTTCCATCCCTGGATTGTAAAGATCTTTTGGAGAAGGGAGTGGCAACCCACTTCAGTATTAGTGCCTGGGAAGTCCCATGGACCAAGGAGCCTGGAGGGATATAGTCCATTGGGTTGTAAAGAGTTGGATATGACTTATCTACTAAACAACAACAAATATGACAAATACTTATTAACAATTAAATGTTAATTTGGTATTGATGTTTTAATATTAAACCTATTTAAAGCTAAATATTAGGGACTTCCCTGGTGGGCTACTGGTTAAGACTTCCCTCTCCAGTGTAGGGAGTGTGGGTTCGACCCTTGATCAGGGAGCTAAGATCCACATGCCTCAGAACCAAAGCACCAGAACCTAAGCAACAGAAGTAACATCGTAACAAATTCAATAAAGACTTCAAAAATGGTCCCCATCAAAAAAGATCTTAAAGAAAATAAAGTTAAATATTAAGGAGACATTTGACACTGACAAACATATATCCCTTGATAGCTCGTGAGAGTCCACTGGGGGACCCTGCTGATTGTCTACCAACTCTCCCCTAACCTAGCTATTTCTTACAGATGGAGCTTAATTTCATTTGAGATTGCTATAGGAGACCATTATGTCCCAATCCAAATTCTGGTCAGTGAGAAGTAAGTGAATTGCTGTGTCTGAAATTTTTGAGTAGGTGTTTTAAAGGAGCTGATTTAGCTGGAAGATGTCTTCCGTTTTTGTGTATGTTTTGTTTCCCTCAGGTGCATTTCATGATTTCTGGAACACAGATGTGATACCTGGTGCTCAAGCAGCCATCTTATGATGCTGCAACTTGGAAACCATGAGCCACTAGTTGAGAGAGGTAGAGCACAAAGACAGAAGGAGCCCGGATCCCTAGCAGCTTTGTGGAGCCTGGACTTCACGCCTCTAGACTTGTTCACTTGGGTGAATAAAGCTTTCTGTGTTTAAGCAAGGCAATTTTAGATTTTCTGTTAAAGTAGCTAGTCTAATCTGATGTAGGGAGAATAGAGGCTGGATAGAAATAATTGTTTTACTTAAGTCATGATTCAATAAAATTAAAATTAATCTGCATTGGGAACTCATTTTCTTTTGGCTAAGATGTCAAAAATGGTTGATTTGGAAGATAGTTCAGTGTTCTCTGAACAGTCCCAAGACAAAATAAAGTATTAATTATTTGCTGTTGTTTGTTGCTTAATTGTGTTGGACTCTTTTGTGACTCTGAACTATAGCTTGCCAGATTCCTCTATCAGTGGGGTTTCTGGCAAGAATATTGGACTGGGTTGCCATTTCCTTCTCCAGGGGATCTTCCTGTCCCAAGGATCATCTCCTGCTGGGCAGGTGATTTCTTTACTGCTGAGTCTTACTTGGGAAGTTGGAAGTCCAGAAGGTGTACCTTTTCTGAGTCATTTGAACACGTTCTTTTTCTTTTTTTATTTTTTTTTAACTCTTGAAGACTGACTTTGTCAGAAGCCATGTTTCTAGCAGTAAAGGATCTGGATTCTTCTATTAATCTGGTGTATGATCTTTAACAATTCATCGAATCTCATTTACTTCAACCCTTCAACTATAAAAAGGATTTTACTGTTGATTTTATCAGCCAAACAGATGTTCTTCAATGCAAGGATGATGTTTCAGCCATCATTGTGTTCTCCCTTACACCTGTGCTTGACAAGGCTTTTTATTTGTTTTTTTTGTGTGTGTGTATGTTTATAGTATATATATACACGACATTTAATATTTAATTGATGCATTAAGTTAAAATCTTTAATGAAAATATCTTCCCTAATTTTAAAACACACTTTTAAAGATTTAGCATGCTATTTCTACTGCTTCAGTCTCTGTCCCTGTAAATTGTGTGATCAAACGGATGTGCTCCCTTAAGTCTGAGGGATTCAATGTTTGGTTGCATTGTAATATCCCAAGGCATTGTTTTTCAGTTAATTACTATAGGTATATGCTAAGTCGCTTCAGTCATGTCCAACTCTTTGTGACCCCATGGACTGTAGCCCACCAGGCTCTTCTGTCCACAGTATTTGCCAGGCAAGAATACTGAAGTGGGTTGCCATGTCTTCCTCCAAGGGATCTTCTTGACCCAGGGATTAAACCTGCATCTCTTATGTCTCCTGCATTGGCAAGTGGGTTCTTCATCATTAGTGTCACCTGGAAAGCCTCAATTACTATACATATAAATAAAAATAAATACAATTTATTTTCCTATTAATCAATCCAATGAATTACATCACAATCTAAACTGCTTCTTATGCCAACTCAACTAGACTTCACAATGAGTAAAGGTGAGTTCAACAAACACAGGAAGTTGAGGAGGTTTCAGCAGGTGACAAAGAAGACAACTTTATGGTTTTGCTGTATGACAAATGGTGATTCCATATACTGATTGACTTAGATGGAATTCTATTCTTTCATATTAGAGACTATACAAAAAGATATTTTTAAAATGACCTCAGTGAATTAGCTAAGACTTGCATTAGACTACTTGATGACAGAGATAAAGTGATTTATTTATTTATTTATATTTAAGTCTGCACGATCTGATCCTGCCAGCTCAGGGCATAGTGTCTCCCAGTAGTCCAAGCCAGAACCATGGGCATCACCCTTGACTCCTTCCCCCACCCCAGTATCCCAAACAGAATTACGGCCAGTTCACTCTACCTCCTAATTATCTCTTAATCAATTACTTATAAAGTGGTTTAAGAAAATCAACAGGTAAAAGTTGATTTTCCCTAATGTAAAACAAGTTTAGAGAGTCTTGGACTTGTACGAAGGCTTCTTAATGTCATCTGTGCTCCAGGAGCCTTCCCTTTTTTTGCTCAACCATCCTCTGTACAAGTTGCTTCACAATCACAAAATGGGTAATGCAATGCCAGCCATCACATCTGAGTCTGGAGTAAAAAAACAAGGAAGGAGGAAGACTTTCTTTTTAGGGAGCATTTCCAGAGACTTCCTCCAACAAATTCTGCCTACATACACTTTGTAGAACTTAGTCACTTGTCTATCCCTATCTTTAAGAGAGAGTGAGAAATGTGGTATTTCAGCTGACTAAAGTCAGGGCACTGTAACTAAGGAAGATGTTTAATAATGATAAGAGGTAATCTGTGGGTGAATACAATGGAAAAATATAGTTTCTTAGTCTTTTTTTTAATGTAATTTTAATTTTTTGGCTGTGCTGCACTGCATGTGGGACAGAGCCTGCAACCCCTGCAGTGGAAACATGGAGCCCTAACCATTGGACTACCAGGGAAGCCCATAGTTTCTTATTCTTAACCAGTATTATCCTGCTCCAGGCAAATAAGGGGCTTCTCTTCCCTGGTGGCTTAGACAGTGAAGAATCTACTTGCAATGCAGGAGACCTGGAGTCGATCCCTGGGTTAGGAAGATTCCCTGGAGGAGGGCATTGCAACCCACTCCAGTATTCTTGCCTGGAGAACCCCATGGAGGAGTCTGGTGGGGTACAGTCCACGGGGTTGCAAAAAGTGGGACACGAATGAGTGACCAATACTTTCACTTTTTTTAGGCAAGTAAGATTCTTAGCATAATATTTACCCCTTATATAATAGTTAAGGGCCTACAGAGTAGTTAGGCTGAAGGGTCATGCTTTTTCACTTGTCAAGTTTTAAAAAATATTGCAAAGCATAAGTTTTAAAAGTCACACAAATAAAACCTCAGTCTTCTCAGAGATTAAAACCTGTTTACATCCTTAAGCCAGATGTGACCTGCAAATTTTGTTGGGGGAGGGGAGGGAAGAGTAGAGGTTGAAGAGAAGAGAAGCTTTTATAGTTGAAAATATTATGAGTAAACTGCTATGTTAAAAAACCAGGATATTTCACTCCACGTGCAAATTTGTGACTTCCCTTGAAATATTGGCAGGGGTGGCAACAGTGAGTCCATATTCCCAAAGGCTACCAATTGCTAAGAAGTGACAAGCGACTTCTTGAGGGCCCCTGCCAGCGCCAGTGCCCTCTGAGGCTTGCCATTTCTGTCTCAGATAAGAAGGCTGTCGACTGCCATTTATCATGACATTTGTACTATTGTTCTCTGCAGGTAGGTGTAGTGAAGAAAAGAGACATATTTTCTGTGCTTTTATCTTTTCAAAAGCAGAGTAATGAAAAAGGACTGCTTTTTTAAAACAACCTAATATGTTTATTTTAATTACTTTTCTGGACCCTGTAGGCATTAAAGGTTATGACTGCTTGTACTCCATGACTTTTCAATATAAAATGGATTATGTTGCCATTTACCGTACAGTGTAATTTGCTTCTTCATTATGTTCATTGTTATTATCTTCACTCCCATCCTCACATTTGAGTGGAAACTCTATGAGCGTAGAGATCTTTGTGTCTAGAACAGTGCCTGAAACATGGAAGGAACTCAGTAAGTACTTGTTGGAGACATTTATTGAGCCCCTGCTATGTGAAAGCATTATAGGATACATATACAAATATTATCTCATTGACAAAAATTATTAACATACTTCCAAGTTTAGATGTTTACTCTTCCTTTGACCAATAACGAAACTGAGGCTGGGAGAGGTTAACTCACTTAAGATCAGATGCTAGGCTTCCGTAGAGCAAAGATTTAAATCCAAGTCTAAGCAAAGATGACCCTGTGAGCATTGTTCCTGAAATGACCATCTCAGGTCCCCAAAGCATTTTAAGCTTATCAATCCTGAAAGAAAATATGCTTCCTATGAATCTGTGTTAAATATTAATATTTTACATACAACCTTCTATAATGCAAATTTTGATCTTCACCTGGGACATTTTTGTGGTAAAGAAGAAGACACATCATCTTCCTCACATCAGACCCATTCTCTCCACATCAGAATCAATGGGTTAAATAGATGGCCTCCATTTGGAATTGCTCTTAACTCTTCATATCCTGATAGTATGCAAATTTGCATTTCCAAAGCAGATGTCTCTCTTGAATTCCATATCCATACTGCTTATTCCAGTCTTCCCTGGTGACTCAATTGGTAAAGAATCCACCTGCCAATGCAGGAGACCCAAGTTCAAACCCTGGGTTGGGAAGATTCCCTAAAGAAGGGAATGGCTACCCAATCCAGTATTCTTGCCTGGAGAATTCCATGGACAAAGAGCCTGGTGGGCTACATTCCATGAGGTAGCAAAGAGTCAGACACAACTGAGTGACTTTCACTTCACTGCTTTTTGTGGTCTGATGGCTCCTAGAAATCTTAAATTCAGTACCTTCAAAAGCAGGTGATTTAACTCCTACATGGACTAACACTTTCCTGCCATCCCTAACTTTGTTAGTAACAACATCATCACCTCTTTGTCCAAACAAGCATCAAACCCAGAATTCTGCAATTAGCAGAGCATAAAAAGAATAGCACATGAATGCATCAAAAGGAGGCAGATTAATCAAGTGAATAATTACAACACTTTGGCCAAATAACAAATTACAGAGGCACACTATGAAAGCTAGTGAGCACACAGAAAACTCAATGATTTCCCTCCATGGGCAAGTAGAGAAAGCTCCATGAATAAAGTGGTAGAAGACATTCTAGGTGGAACGAAAGTATGGATTCCAAAACCAAGCAAAACCAAAAGCAAGTGACCCAAAGCAAAATGAAACAAGCAAAAACCAAGGTCTACTTGAGCTCCAAAAACCACAGATTGAAAACGCCTTGTGGGCGGGCTGGCGGGGTTGTAGAGCTTGGAGGACCACTGAAGATGGTCCAGATAAGAGATGAGGGGTTAAACACAGCAATGAATCTGGAGACAGACAGTATGTGAGGGTGTGAGGATGAGGCCCTAGTTACTTTCTTGAGTAAGTGGGAGGATCATGAAATCGTTAACCACAAGGAGAGAAGCAAAGTTGTTTAGTTGTGGTGAGATAGTGGCTGCTGTTTGGAATATTCTGAACTTGAGGTATTTACAGGAGTCTCAGGAAGGTACTTCCTGTTCAATAAACAGACTTGATGCTCTGCACCCCCACCACTCATTGTTTATTATTTAATACCCATATAATCCTTCCCCCAAAATGGCAACCCACTTGCCTGGAGAATCCCAGGGACAGGGGAGCCTGGTGGGCTGCCGTCTTTGGGGTCGCACAGAGTCGGACACGACTGAAGTGACTTAGCATAGCATAGCAATCCTTCCCCAAACACTGGATGCTCGCTTAGGGCAGGGAGCACTTTTTATTAACATTTAGTTTTCTATCTAGTTAATAAATGGTATAAATGCTTTTTCCTACAGGTATATTCAAAGCATCCTTTCCTTCCTCTGCTGGGTGAGGACTGACTAGGCATTCCCCTTATACCTCTTTCATTCTCTGACCCCCAACTCTCCCCGCCAACTCCTCACCCCCACTCTAAGCTAAAGGGTTTTGTTATGAAAATCAAGTTGTCAATGGCATGTCAGTGAGGATTACTATTGGGTGAAATAAAATCAATGTGAGAAAGGATGTGGATTATATCTGGAAAAATCTTCTATCAAAAAATGAAGGAAAAGAGATGGAAAAAAAACAGACTTCGGAGAGTGAGGAGGGGGTTCATTTTATTTATGTGGTGATGATTGTTATTGCTGAGGCTGAGAAAGCAAAAAGTAGAAAAAAAGTACATTTAAATTTCCAGGAACCAGCAGCAAACTGTATAAAGGGCACTCAGAAGGTTAGCCACGGCAAGAAAACATATATATTTTTAATGTATTTATTTGGATGTGTCAAATCTTGTTTCCTGCTCATGGGAGCTTCATTGCTTCACATGGGATCTTTCCTTGTGGCCCAAGGACTCTCCAGTTGTGGAGCAAGGGCTCAGTTGCTCCTTAGCACGTGGGATCTCAGTTCTACAACCAGGAATCAAATCCTGTACTGCAAGGCAGATTCTTAACCATTGGACCACCAGCAAAGTTCCTAAGAAGACAATTTAAAGGCGATTGCTGTGTATTGAGAATACTCCTGAAAAGGCTAGTTAGTGTCAGGGAGGAGGAAATTCCCCTTCTATCCTCTTGAGTTCTTGTGCCCAGACTAATAATAAAATCTACAGGAAACAGATTAATGGGAGAAAAATAAACATATTTTAATTTGCAAGCACGGAAGTGTCATAGAAATGAATCTAAAGAGTGGTGAAAGCAGGCAACTGCTTTCTTTTTAGACAAAGAAACAAGAAATTTGTGAGGAATTGACAGGACAAAGCAGCTTAGGTTTTGGTGCTTAATTGGTAAAGAATCTAAACAGAGTTTGGGCTTGGGGTAGTCAATTAAAGAAGTAAAAGGTTTGTTTATACAGGTTTTTCAGCCCAAATTCCTTGACTCTGTGATAAGGATGACCTTTTACCTCCAGATTCAGGAAGGCATGGAGAGATTTATTTCCCACTTTCAGGGAGACGGAGAGGAGGGTCAGAGTGTCCTTCCTGTATTGGACATTTCTTAAATAACTCAAAATAATCGCTCTGCCATGGAGGCATGTTTTGAGATGGCCGGAGAAAGCAATGGTACCCCACTCCAGTACTCTTGGCTGGAAAATCCCATGGATGGAGGAGCCTGGTAAGCTGCAGTCCATGGGGTCGCGAAGAGTCGGACATGACTGAGCAACTTCCCTTTCACTTTTCACTTTCATGCATTGGAGTAGGAAATTGCAACCCACTCCAGTGTTCTTGCCCGAGAATCCGGGGGACAGCAGAGCCTGGTGAGCTGCCACCTACGGGGTCGCACAAAGTCGGACATGACTGAAGCGACTGAGCAACAGCAGTTGCAGCCCTGAGCCCTAGCAATAAAAAATATTTGAAATACTTGAACAGCTTTTTAAAATTAAAAACAAATTTTAGATTAGTGACTATGTCTCCTAGAAAACCCACTCTGTTGGGACTGGGCTCCGTGTGAGGTAGGCTAAAAATACTAACGTGGTATCTGGCCAGGTAAATGCTTGGAGAATGATTGGATTGTTTTTGTTTTCAGTTTTATTGAGGTACAATTGACCAAATTGATATGTTTTAAGTGTACAATGTGATGATTTCATATCTGTATAGTTTATGACATGATTATTGGAATCAAGTTAACACATTCATTGACTCACATACTTTAATTTTTTTGTTTGTGTATATCACAGAGTCGGACATGACTGAGTGACTGAACAAGCATAATTTATTAACTATAGTCATCATGCTGTACATTACATCCGCACAGCTTATTCATCTTGTATTGAAAGTTTGCACCTGTTGACCAGCTTTCCCTATTTCCCTACATCCCATATGTCTATCTATATATATAGCTTTATGTATATATCTACCTGTATATCTTTCCAAATTTTTAAGCTGGCTTCCCCAAAAATGATCAGATGAAAAACATTTAACCTCAGTTTAGTAAATTAATCCCTCCTATAAGTATATCAGCAAGAATACATGGAAGAACTGTACAAAAGATATCTTCACGACCCAGATAATCATGATGATGTGATCACTAATCTANGCAAGGAGATCCAACCAGTCCATTCTGAAGGAGATCAGCCCTGGGATTTCTTTGGAAGGAATGATGCTAAAGCTGAAACTCCAGTACTTTGGCCACCTCATGCGAAGAGTTGACTCATTGGAAAAGACTCTGTTGCTGGGAGGGATTGGGGGCAGGAGGAGAAGGGGATGACAGAGGATGAGATGGCTGGATGGCATCACGTACTCGATAGACGTGAGTCTGAGTGAACTCCGAGAGATGGTGATGAACAGGGAGGCCTGCCGTGCTGCGATTCATGGGGTTGCAAAGAGTCGGATACGACTGAGCGACTGAACTGAACTGATCAGTTTCTTTGGAGGGAGTTACATAGAATTATCTTTATGACAATTAAATTTCTGTGCTTGTAATTACAAATCAAGTTGTAACTAGAAGTTCATTTTGTTTATATATATACACTTGTGGGACATAGTGTGTGCTAAGTTACTTCAGTCTTGTCTGATTCTTTGTGATCCTATGGACTATAGCCCACCAGGCTTCTCTGTCCATGGGATTCTCCAGGCAAGAATCCTGGAGTGGGTTGCCATGCCTTTCTCCAGGGGATCTTCCTGACCCAGGGATAGAACCCACATCTCTCAGGTCTCCTGCATTGCAGGAGGGTTCTTTCACCTCTAGTGCCACCTGGGAAGCCCAGGGGAGATAGAGATGGAATAAATTGAAGACATAGGAAAGAAGGAGAAGAATTGCTAGAGCAATGTTCTTGAGTAGGTGGAAGTAGATGGGAATGGATGCCCAAATGCAAAAAGGTGATCCTAGCCATGAGCAGAGAGTTCCTCCACATATAGAAGAAAGGGCCATGTACACGGCACAGATGCAGACAGCTGGGTCAGTGTGGGGACACTTGATAGTTTTCCTCAATAATTTCTATTTTCTCTGTGAAACAGAAAGCTAAGTCAGTAACAGAAACTGAGGGTAAAGGAGGGTGTTTGGGAAGCTTGAGCAGAAGTAAGGAAATACAAAAATACTGCTAAGGAGAGCGAGGAAGTGAAAGGACTAGACATAGAGTAAGACTATTGGGCAGTTCTAAAGCCTACTTAAGATACTGCTCATGACCTTAAAGGGAAACTCCTGAACTCGGATATGAGTTTATCTCTAACTTGGTTAAGTAGAGAATCAGTTTTGTTTTTCTCTAATAATGAATCAGTTTTCCTAACACGACCACTAAATAATTTTCTTTTCTTTTCCGGTGGTGTATACTGTCCATGCTTTCATCATATACAAGTTCCTGTTTCTGCACTGGTGTCTTTCTGAATTTTAATTTAAAAATAGGCTCTTTAGCCTATTTGTCTGTTTTTGTGCAAAAACCATGCTAGAAATTCTTGTTTGGCCCAGCTTACATTTTGACAAATATACCAGTATGTTACCATCATGTTTGTGATCAGATTAGGAATGCCCACCCTGTTGAATTTGATTCAAGACACAATTTATTTTAATAGGTCAATAAGCATTAAAATTAGGAAAACAAAGAGCCTGTCAGGAATCACTCATTCATTTATTCATTTACTCATTCATTCAATAAATATTTATTAGGCATCTATTATGTGCCAGGACTCATGATGATTAATGCTCATGAGATGGGCAGAATCAAAAAAACTCAACTGCAGTCATGAAAATGTAGTCATTGATGCATGTGTATGCACGCTCAGTTACTCAGTTGTGTCTAACTCTTTGCAACTCTATGGACTGTAGCCCACTAGGCGCCTCTGTCCAGGGGATTTCCCAGGCAAGAATACTGGAGTGGGTTGCCATTTTCTTCTCCAGGGAATCTTCCCAACCCTGGGATAGAACCCACATCTCTGGTGTCTCCTGCAAATATTAATCAAATAATGACTCAAATTTAACATTGTAATTGTGACAGGTGTTCTAAAGAAGAGGCAGCTGTTTGGTAAGAAAGATTTGACCCTATCAGAAAGGGCTTGACCTTGTGGGGAAGGAAATAAGGGTTGCTATTTATAGGATGAGTGGGAGGAGAGATGGGAGACAGACAGAAGAGAGTTCCAGGGGGCAGGAAGAGCGGATACAAAGCACCCAGCCTCCTGAGTCCAAAGATATGAAAAGATGTGTTTGTGTGCAGTATTTAGAGATCAGATCGCGCAGAGGAAGCCAGGCAATGAGAATGCATAGGCACAGCCAGCAGAGAAAGAAAACAGGAGACTTGGTTGTCAGAGAAGCCAAGAGCAAATAGGTTCTAGGTGAAGTGATCCCACACAACAGTGAGTTTCCTGTCCCTAGGTCCACTTCAGAAGAAGGTCCTGTCCAACTCTTTGCAACCCCATGGACTGTAGCCCACCAGATCTCTTCATCCATGGGATTTCCCAGGCAAGAATATTGGAGTGGGTTGCCCTTTCCTTCTCCAAGGGATCTTCCCAACAAGGGATCTTCCCAACCAGGGATCAAACACTGGTTTCCTGCAATGGCAGGCAGATTCTTTACCACTGAGCCACCAGGGAGGCCCTCAGAAGGTGGTAACAGTTTGCGATTCATGAGCAGATTTAACAAATGATTTAAAAAATAAATTTATTTTTAATTGGAGGATAATTGCTTTACCATATTGTTGTGTTAGTTTCTGCCACACATCGGCATGAATCAACCAAAGGTATACATATGTCCCCTCCTCCATCCTCTGTCCCACCTTCCACCCCATCCCAACCCTGTAGGTTGTCGCAGAGTACCGAGTTGAGCTCCTGCATCGTACAGCAATTCCCACTGGTTATCTATTTTTCAGGGCAGCAGTGGAGACCTAGACATAGATGACAGACTTGTGGACACAGTGGGGAAAGGAGAGGGAAGTACAAATTGAGAGATTAACATCGCAACAAATGATTTTTATGCAAGGTGATTTTCCACCCTTATAGAATGCTGTTTATGTATCATTTTGCACTTAATTTGAGACTAGCCTTTTTTTTTTTTTTTTTTTTTACAAAAGCATCAGCATGAGATGAATCGCAGATGAAGAGGGCTCCTTTAGGTGTTTGCCTAGAGCACAAGCCTTTTCTGTTTTAGGCACCACGGCAATCTCAGTGCTGGGAGCATGCCGGAGACAGAGTAGATACTGAATAATACTTGTCAAAGTAGTCAGTAAAGTAAATAATTCAAAATTCTGTGGTTCTAAGGATATATTCGTTCATACCACTCCACGGTGGCACATGTCAATGGCATCTATTAAAGGTACGAGCAGACACCGTCAGGTTCACCACAACTGCCTGGGAATTCACTCATTGGCTTCTTTTTATTGCTGTGCTCTGTTTAGTTGCTCAGTCCTGCTCGACTCTTTGCAAACCCCTGGACTATAGTCCGCCAACCCTCTGCCCATGGGGATTCTCCAGGCAAGAATACTAGAGTGGGTTGCCTTGCCCTCCTCCAGAGGATCTTCCCAACCCAGGGATCGAACTCAGGTCTCCCACATTGCAGGTGGATTCTTTACTGTCTGAGCCATGCGGGAAGTAGGTTTATAATAAAAATTGATTTATTGTTTGTTTCATTTATTTATTTTAAAAATACATTTTGAAAGGTAATCAAAATTGAAGAGTACACTCTTACTGAGCACAATTTGGAAGAAAACTTCAAAGAAATAAGGACAGGGTTAAAAAAATTATTTATTGGAAAATGCGGCATTAGAAAGAAAAAAACAACATTTTATCCTATCATAAAAGGACTTGGATGGTCCTTGCCCTAAGAAGCTCACAGTGTAAAGGACAAATAGGAAAAATGAACAGAATTTCTATTGAATATGTTAATCACAATACTAGGAATGCATGCCAAGAGGGCTATGGAAACGCATGGTGGACATTCAATAAATGTTTGTTAAATGTTGAAAAAAATTGATCCAAATTTTCAATAAGTAGGAAACTAGCACAAGCTGTAGCAACTCATCTTAGGGTTGCACCGTTTAGTCCTTTTGAATCAGACAAGATCTGAAGGTCTTGTCAACAGGGAGGAGGCTGAAGGATCTGCAATCTGTGAGTGCATTAACACTGGGTTGCAGCCCTCGACCAAGACCTGAGGAGAGATACTGGAAAAGTAGGAACTAAGGAGCTGTCACAGGGATGAGGTGGGTTGTAAAGGTACGGGGCAGTGGGGGTAAAAAGGAATACCCATGTTAACCAACACTTACGGAGTTCTTAGAATGTGCAAGGTTTTATTCTGCGTGACTTCATGAACCTTATTTAATCCTGTAACAACTCTGAGAGGTAGTCTAATTGTGCTCTTTTTACCATGGCTATCAGATATTTTCCTCTCTACTCTCACCTGTAAATAACTAGACAATGTCCTTCAATCTTGTTTTCGTTTTCTCCTTTCAGTCTGTTTCCTTTGCTTTGGGGTTCCATTCTATGTCATTGGCCATGCCAAGAGAGATGCACCCTAAACATCACATGTCCACATGGACCCTTCTCTCCAGGCTCCAACAGTGGACTTGTGCAGCTCAGAGAGAGCTGTTGCTGTGTGCACATCAGTGATGAAGTGGTATTTTGTTGTTCTTGCCATTTATATTCAGTTACCACTTTCTGAAATTAGAGAATTGTGAAGCGTGGTTGCAGAGATGTGCCTTAAGGGCCTGGGGTTGCTATTGGTTCATCTTTTTAAGAACAACTCTGGTTCTGACTTTCTCTTTGAAGAGGAACACCCATCTCCAGCCAACTTTCTCAAAAATCAGCCACAAGGAGTCTGAATAGTTTAATTTTAGACATGGAAGCCACCATAGACAGCATCCAGTATTATTTTAATTATCTTCCTTAATGAATGAGAGTGCTGAGGGCTGAGGTTACAGGAGCAGCCCCAAACACAAAGGAATTTGGTCCTAACTGTTGGTCTGGCGCATCCTTTATTATAGCCCAATAGAAAATCACTTCAAATCCGCAAAATCATGTTCACAGCCAAAAGACATTCTTAAAAAAATTCCTCTTTTCACATTTCATGTCTCTTTAAATTATATCTGCTATTTCGAGATTGTATTATTAAAGAAACTATTTCAGAAGCCATATAATCTAATCTAAAACTAGTAAATAAATCTGGTCCCTTGTTTAGAGTTTATATTTCATTTCCTTAAGAAATTCACGAAGAAACAAATTACCATCTTAATAGCTTCAATCAGTTACCTAGTGTGAAAGATGAAAATAAGGATCTAAGAAAAATTCTTTTCAAATTACCCTCTTCCCGTTTCTGGAATGTAGAAAAACATGAGTCACCCTTAGGTGCTTAAGGTTAAAGGGTAAGCAAGAATTTGAAAATATTCTATTATCAAAGACCATAACAGCCTAGGGGGCTTCCCTTGTGGCTCAGAGGTTAAAGCATCTGCCTGGAATGCTGGAGACCCGGGTTTGATCCCTGGATCAGGAAGATTCCCTCGAGAAGGAAATGGCAATCCACTCCAATACTCTTGCCTGAAGAATCCCATGGAGGGAGGAGCCTGGTAGGCTACAGTCTATGGGGTCACAAAGAGTCAGACACGACTGAGTAACTTCACATAACAGCCTGAGTACATTTGTTGCACACGAAACTGGCATGATATCATCATTAACAGGGCGAGGAATGTTAATGAAATCACTGCTGGAAAAACATGAGGGTTAAAAAACGTAGAAACAGAAGGATGTCAACCAGAGTCTCATGCCGATGACCCAGGCTGATTTTACAAGCAAAGTTTCAGTGATAATTTTATAAACATGGAGACAACAGAACAGCTCACTAGGTGTCATTCAATAATAAAATAGAGCATGGGACTAATTCTTAGAATGTAAGACAGGTACTGTTTGACAATACTCTTGAGTTTAAGTATATGGTCAATATTATAATAATTTTGGCTCTGTGTATAATGGTATTGGGACCACACATGTTTTCAACAGCTGAAATCTGAGTGTGATGGCTGGCTTTTCAAACAGGTTTCTCCACACACCCCTGTGCAGACAAACCAAATGAAATGGGACAGGTTTCTCCTTTGTGGTCAGACTTCTCTGGTTTAAGCCAGTAATTGAAAAGAGGTACAGCATAATGAGTCAGAATGCCCTGTCACTGCTTTCTGAAGAGCTGCAAGAATACTGCTTTTATATTTTAATCTTCCAGGTTAAGCACTCCTATAATTCACCTGGTTTAAGTATACTTCAAACCTAAACATAGATTCTATCCTATTCTTTTTATTTTCTTACCACAAACTCTGGTTTGGGTGGTGGGAAAGGAAGAAATCTCAGTGAGACGTCCAGGAGTCCAACTTAGGAGCTAAGTGATAAGAAGGTCAGTGGTTGGCTTTAACTGTGACAAAGAAGGGTCTTGGAGAAAATCATGAGGCCACATTTAGCCAACGTCTAGGATCTCAGATTCTGTAGTTAACTCACCCTTGATGCCTGGATTCCCTTATTTTAATTAATTAATTATTTCAATTTCCTTGTATCGTTGTTATTCGGGCCATGACATTTATTTACAAAAAAAAAAAAAAAAAGACAACCCCTCTCCTCGGAAACCAACGATCAAACAAGACCCCAAGAAAGGTGTGCATACTGGTTGACCTTAGGAAATTAACTCCAGGAGAGTGTGGAAAACAGTCTCCCTGGGTGCTTGATCGCTCAGGCTTGTTCGACTCTGCGACCCCAAGGACTGCAGCCAGCCAGGCTACTCTGTCCATGGGAATTCTCCAGGCAAGACTACTGGAGAATACATGCCCTCCTCCAGGCGATGTCCCCAACCCAGGGATCGAACCCAAGTCTCCCGCATTGCAGGCGGTTTTTTTTTACCGTCTGAGGCACCGGGGAACCCAGTCCCCCTGGGGCCAACCCTCGACTAGGTGGGCCTTAGGCAGCCGCGACACCAAAGTCCGACCTCTCCACCTCCCTCCCCGGCGGCCTCTGCGGGTCTGCAACTGACCACAGCGCGCGGGGCGGAGTCGGGTCGGGAGCGCGCCCGGGTCCTCGCCCCCTCCCGCGGCCCGGCGCGCTCGGGGAGTGAGTCTTTGTACAGTCAGGGCTTCTGCTGGGCAGGGCCAGCTGTTAATCCTCCAGGCGGACACCGGGGCGTGGAGGGGGGGAGATGGGGCATATAGGTGGCGTCCGCTGGTGAGAAACACCTAGCCCAGGTAAAAGGGTGGCGGCGAAAGGGAGTTCCCACCTGTTGCGTTCTTCCAGAAATGAAGACTTAAGAAAATACCTAGGAGGGGCCGATCGGTGTCTTTCGGACGTGCCTGGAAACCCCACCCTCGGTCAGAGGAAAAGCCTTTGGGCTGAGAGGCTGGAGCTTCAGAAAAACCGAGAAGAAAAGCAGCTCCTCCGCGCGCCAGGTTCTTGGCCTCACACTCCTGCGCCCCGGCCGCGGCCCTTCGCCCCGTCGCGCCCTCCCTCCCCCGGCCTCCGGGTGCCTCGGCCGGCGACCTGCCCCGGAGTCCTCCCATGGCGCCAGCCCGAGCCCCAGGTTCCCCGAGCGGGGCCCTCTGCCGGCAACTCCTGCTGACCCTCGCGGTGAGTGGCCGCCTGGACACCGGGCCCGGAGGGCGCACGGACGGATTTGGGAGACAGGGGCACCTTTGGGAGCAGAGATCTGTGGGTGGCGAACCAGGCGGGGGTTCCTGGCGCCTGGAGCTGGCTGCAAAATTGCAGTCGGTTGGGGTGGGGGAGGGCGGACGGAGGACGGCGACCTG
The DNA here is from genome assembly GCA_006410875.1 of Neotragus pygmaeus. NCBI lineage: Eukaryota > Metazoa > Chordata > Mammalia > Artiodactyla > Bovidae > Neotragus > Neotragus pygmaeus. The sequence goes on from SJYV01055638.1 coordinate 258,611, forward strand.
GTTGCTTCGATCCCGCAGGGGAGGAGGAGGAGGAGGGTGTCTCCGGTAGCGGCTGCAAACGCCCATGCAAATCCGTGGCCCCTGGGTACGAGCCTCCGAGCGCCTCCAGCCCGCGCACCTCGCCGGGGAGGACAGTCCAGGCTGGCTCAGGGTCGGGTTCCGGCCAGCGATCTGGCGAGCCGCTGGGCGGACGCGACCAAACGCGCCGATCCTGGGGTGAAAGAGAGGTCTAGGCGCCTTTTAGGGAATTTATTTTAGGCTGTAGGTGAAGGTGAGGGGAGCGCGGAGACCCGAGCGGCCTGGACCCTCTGCGCGTGAAAAGGGTAGACAGCTCCCAGATGGTCTTCAGTTAAGGCTTCCATTGTGGGTCCGCACGTGAGGTTTCACTCCCTTTAAACTTTGGGGAAATGGTCGCCTCGGAGGCATCCGGATTCTTCCTCCCACCGCCCGCCCCTCC
>SJYV01055638.1:259166-348425 GCA_006410875.1 Neotragus pygmaeus
TTTTTTTTTTTTTTTTTTTTTGGACACTTCTTTCTGAATCATTGCCCTTTAAGAAAAGAGCACGATTAGGCTCAGGCAATGAAACGCACAGGTCGTAAATATTCCCAGGTTGCTCAGACGGTAAAGAATCTGCCTCCAGTGCAGGAGACCCAGGTTTGATCCCTGGCTCGGGAGGTTCCCTTGGAGGTGGGAATGGCAACCCACTCCAGTATTCATGCCCGAAGAAGTCCATGGGCGGAGGAGACTGGCAGGCTACAGTCCACCTGGTCACAAAGAACAGGACACGACGGAGCAACTAACACCCGATTTACTAACAGAAGTTTCTGTGTGTCCTCTCAGACTCTTTAGAAAAAGCAGATATAGGGAATAATCCAAAGTTGAATAATCCTCTTTCTTTGACCTTCCTTAGCTTCAAAGCTGCATTGGCCAGAAGTGGGGTGACTGGCCACACCCCTCATCCTGCTGCATTTTTGCTGGTCGGGTTGGTGTGTCTTAAGCTCTTCCGGGGCTCCTGTGCACTTCTGAAGAGCCCTGGCAGCCTCAGAGAGTTGTGGCTGTGAGCCTCGTGTGTGTGTGTGTGTAGAGAAGAGAAGTGTTACTGAATAAAAATGGCTTGTGAGACATAATCTCCTCCTCCCCCTGCACCCAAGTAATCCTTCACTATGCCATGAACCAGCTCCCAACTTCCTAATCCTGCCTCACCTTACACATTTGCACTCCGCCTCCACCTCAATGTACTTCCACTATGGCTCAGACATAAAGAATTTGCCTGCAATGCAGGAGACCCAGGGTTGATCCCTGGGTGGAGAAGTTTCCCTGAAGGAGGGCGTGGCAACCCACTCCAGCATTCTGGAGGATCCTCACAGAGGAGCCTGGTGGGCTACAGTCCAGGGGATCTCAAAGAATCAGACATGACTGAGTGACTTTCTGCCTAACACCTAATGAAGCTTCACTCTCTAAGGTCATCAGGGATCTCCATTGTTAAATTCAAGTCATTTCTTAATGCAGTTTCATCTTGTGATTGGAGCCTTTATGAAAAAGCTAATCTACCAATACCCAAAGAGTTCTTATAAATCAAGTCCAGCATTAACATGAAAAACCATAAAGTAATAAAAATGTCTCATAAAATATTTCAGCCTCACTCATAATAGGGAAAGTTGAATTTTAAAACTATATTGAAATGTCATTTCTCATTTGGCAAACATCCAAAAGTTTGAGAGCAGGCTCTAGGCAAGAATGTGGAGAAATAGAAGCTCTTAGATGGTTGGTGAGTGTAACAAAAAATTACAACCTTTATGATCTATATGGGTTGTAACAAATGGGAATAGAAACTGTTTTGCTTCTTCCTTTCCAATTTGTATGCATTTCGTTCTGTTGATATACCAAATGCGCATTGTTTTAATTACTGAGACTTCCTAAGACCTTTCACTGTCAGCTAAAGCTTTTTTTCCTATAATTTTTCTATTTTTGTTTATTTTTTCCTTATGACCTCTTTAAAAACATATCAGTTATCACTTCATTTTTAAAAACCTTTTTATTTTGTATTGGGGTGTAGCTGACTGACAATGTTGTGATAGTTTCAGGAGAACAGTAAAAGGACTTAGTGATACATATACCTGTATCAATTCTTCCCCAAACTCCCCTCCCATTCAGGCTACCACATAATATTGAACAGAGTTCCCTGTGCTATTTAGTAGGTCCTTGGTTATCCATTTTATTATTATTTTTTTAAGCCTGAATTCTTTTATTTATTTTTTTAAATTAATTTATTTTTGGCTGCACTGGGTCTTCCCGCTGTGCATGGTGGGCTCTCTAGTCTTGGTGAGCAGGGGGCTGCCCTTCGTTGCCGTTGAGTGGCCTTCTCATTGCAGTGGCTTCTCTTGTTGCTGGGCCTGGGCTTCGGTTATTGCAGCATGGCATGTGAAATTTTCCCGATCAGGGGTCGAACCAGTATCTCCCTCATTGGCAGCAGATTCTTATCTACTGTACCACCAGGGATGTCTGGTTATCCATTTTAAATATAGCGGTGTGTACATGTCCATCCCAGACTCCCTAACTATCCTTCCCGCCCGGTTTATGAAACCGTAAGTTTGTTCTCTTAAGTCTGTGAGTCTATTTCTGTTTTCTGAGTTAAGTTCATTTGTATTATTTCTTTTTAGATTCTGTGTCTAAGGGAAGTCATACACTGTTTCTCCTGTCTGACTTAAGTTCGTTTGCTCATTATGACAATCTCTGGGTTTCCTTATGATCTTTCAAGTTAGCTTGTCTAGTTCTGGAAAAAAAGTACTGTTGGGATTTATTAGGTTCATAAACTTCATAATTTAACTTTGTATAAATTGATATACTTACATTGTTGTTGATTTTTTTTTCTATTCAAAATAATACATATTTATTTTTGTGCAAGTCTTCTTTTGTGTCCTTCAGAAAAATTTTCAGATTTTTCTCACTTAAGTTTACTTTTTGGTATTCTAACTTTTTTTCTTTTACCACTTTTGAAATTGATTTCTTTTTTTCCAATATATTGCTTAACTGGCTTTATGTGGATGAAGACTAATGATTTGTGTATTTTAGCAGTTATTTATGCACCCTTACTGAAATTCTCTTACTGTTTTATGGTTAATTTGCTTGGGTTTTCCAGATAAAAAGTCATATCAAATAGTTATTTTTACTTTTACCTTCTTCTTTTCATTCATATATCTTTAATGTAATGTAATGTTAACTATAGGTGATGACCCTTGTGAAGTCCATTTTGTTTCTGAGTTTAGTGAAGCTGTCCTAGGGCTTTTCTATTGGTGATGTGATTATAATGTGAAATAAAATTCATATTGAAATAGCACTTATCAATTCCTATTGGGGGCTCTTTTTTTAAAAAAAAGTTTAAGAATGGTTATTGAATTTGGCCAAATGGTTTTCAGTAGCCATGGTGCTGATCACATGCTAAGTTTACTTACTTAGTGGCTTGAGTTTCCTAGAATATCTGAATGACATGAATGTGGCTCATAAGTCCATGTGAGGCTAGTTTGCTTCTAGGTCATACCTACAATGAAGGTTCTGCATTTGGGGATCCAGATTAACAAGAGTGTCTCTTCTCTTAGATCTTGGGCAGATCGATGCTTTGATTTTACTCCTTTTTATTTGAGGCCAAAAAACCAAAATCGAATCTTTTCAGACTAGAAGTTTTTTCTGGTTACTCCTGTGTTCCATCTTAATCCTCAGTTTTTGCCTAGGACTTCCTTGTAAAATGTTTTAGGATCATTTAAAAACACGTATCCATCATTTTTAGTTTTGGCCCGGGGATTTGACTGAACGCCCTAGGTCCCTTCTTGGCAAAGAAAATTGTTCCCCGAGTTAATTTGTCACACTGGTCAGTTACCTTATTCCAATAGAAAGTTGCTTATGTCGTGTGTGTGTGTGTGTGTGTGTGTGTGTGTGTGTGTGTGTGTGTACGCGCTAAGTTGCTTCAGTCTGGGCCAACTCTGTGCAACCCTATGGACTGTCCATGAGATTATCCAGGCAAGAATTCTGGAGTGTGTTGCCTTGCCCTCCTTCAGGGGATCTTCCCGACCCAGGGATTGGACCTACATCTCCCATGGTCCTGCTTTGCAGGCAAATTCTTTACAGCTGAGCTACCTGGAAAGCTTGCTATGTCATTTGTCTGCTTAAAACAAATCTTTGATTTCTTATTATCTTTAGGAAAAAAAGATCTATGAGTGTACTATGTGAAGGCTGTTCAGACTCTCTCCCACACCTGCTTCTCTGAATCCATTTTCAGTTCCTCTCCCACTTGTGCTATATACATCAACCACGGCAAATGGCATTTTCAGGTCTGTGGCCTCCTTGGGTCTTTGCACATGCAGTTCCTGTGTTGGGAACAACAAGCTCTGCCTCCCTTGGACGTGACTGACATGTCTCCCCTCTTCACCTGTGCCTTAGAAGGGGCTGGCTCCCAGTGTTCTCCCAAAGCACCCTGAACTTTCCTGTCATAGCTTTTATCCTCCTTTATTGAAATTGCAAATGTCTTACCCTTGACTTGAATGTTTCATGAGAACCCTGTTTGCTGCTTGTGTCTGGAACATATTAGACATTCTATAAATATTTGTTGAATGAATGAATGAGTGGATGTCCAGAACACTGTTATCTGAGATGCTGTCTTAATTTGGCCATCCTCACCTTTTCCATCATTTTTACCTTACTCCAAGTCACCACCCCTCCTATCTTAGATTCCTCCTTGCTTCCACTCTGGTCCTCTATAGTATGTTCTCTGGTGGCTCAGAAAATAAAGAATCTGCCTTCAGTGCAGAAGACGTGCATTCAATCCCTGGATTGGGAAGGTCCCCTGGAGAAAGGAATGGCTACTCACTCCAGTATTCTTGCCTGGGGAATTCCATGGTCAGAGCACCCTGGCTACTGGTAAAGATGGTGAAGAATCAGATGGCAAAGAATGCTAAAAATCAGGTGGTAAAAAATCCACCTGCAATGTAGGAGATCCAGCTTTGATTCTTGGGTGGGAACGATCCCCTGGAGGAGGAAATGGCAACCCACTCCAGCATTCTTGCCTGGAGAATTCCATGGACAGAGGAGCCTGGTGGGCTACAGTCCATGGGGTCACAAAGAGTTGGACACAGCTGAGCGACTAACACTTTCACTTTTCCATCTAATTTCCCATGCCCACCTGAATGAGTCTGTGTAAATGCTCACAACGGGATGCCATAGTCTCTAAACATACGGTTGCTCCTCTTTGCCCTCAGAATAAAACTGTACTCGTTTCTGTGGTCCTTTAGACCCTGTCTCCTATGCCCACGACTGTGTTTTCAATATCGTCCTGTCACTCGCCCCTCTCTGTGTTTACTTCTGTTAGGTTTGTTGTTTGAGTTGCTCAGTTGGGTCCAACTCTGTGATCCCATGGACTGTAGCCTGCCAAGCTTCTCAGCCCATGGGATTTTTCAGGCAAGAACACTGGAGTGGGTAGCCATTCCCTTCTCCAGGGGATCTTGCTGACCCAGGGATCAAACCCATGTTTCCTGCTTGGCAGGCAGATTCTTTACCACCGAGCCACCTGGGAAACCTGTGTTTATAGCTCCAGGCTCCTTTGTGTTCCTTTGACACTCCAGGTGAAGCCGCCTCTCAGGGCCTTTGCTGTGGCTTTTGCTCCACTTGGAAGGCTCTCCCCTAGTCAGTGAGTTGGTTTGCTTTCTTGTTTCATTCTGGACTTTTCTTTTATCACCCTCTCTCCCTGTTTTACTTTTCTTGTAACACTTAACTCATGGCGTTATGTGATCTTTGTGCATTTGGGTATTGACTTTTTGTCTCTCATTACAAAATAATCTCAGTGAAGTCAAGGAGTTCTCTTTGCTCACTGTGGTAGCCTTTGAACACTGCCTGGCACCCGGCTGGCAACCAAGAAACGTGGGTTGAATGAATCAGTGGGTGTGTGCTTTCTGTCACCTAGAGCTGGGCTCTTCACATGTCCTCCTATTTGCTCTAGACTAGGCAACCAGTGACAATTCTTCTCATCTTTTTCTTTCTCAATATTTTTATTCAAGCATAGTCTCATGGTTATGTTCATTGCTCAGTTCCAATTGAAATGTAATCTCTGCCATGCAATTTAAATTAGATAATTAAAGGGTCTTTAATGTGTTTTGGAGATAAAAATTTTCATTCCAATTTTGAAAATTTTAATTTATGTTTATAGATTTTTAAATAACAGTGTAAATGCTGGTTAGTTATTTTGCTTTTGGTCAAAAACCTTTGCAAAAATATAGGAAAAAAAGACTCTTAATCTTTCAGAAGCATCCATTTATAGTTTCAGAGAGAACCAAATTTATTTTCAGTGGGCTCAGATATGTATTATATTGGAACTCATTCACCATAAATCACTAAATCGCTTACATTTTTTAAGTGAAATATTTTTAACATTGATCTTAATTTTCATTAATGAGAAGTTCAAAATAAGTTCATATTTCAAAATTGTGTGCATGTATGCATGGGGTCACATGTAAATAATTTTTAAATCTCTCCATGGCAGTGAGTCAGGGCTTATCTTTAAAAGACAAGCTTTTCTTTAGAATATTTTTGATTTGGTACCACAACTCATAGGCAGTTCACAGATAATTGAAATGATTCGCTGACTCATTAGATTTGTTTTTATTTTGTTATTTTTACATATCTGTGCTGCCTTCCTAATAGTTTCCAGTGTTTACCCACAAAAGGGCGTCATTACTGCTGCCACTGCCACTGCTGGGTCGCTTCAGTCGTGTCCGACCCTGTGCGACCCCATAGACGGCAGCCCACCAGGCTCCCCTGTCCCTGGGATTCTCCAGGCAAGAACACTGGAGTGGGTTGCCATTTCCTTCTCCAATGCATGAAAGTGAAAAGTGAAAATGAAGTCACTCAGTTGTGTCCAACTCCTAGCGACCCCATGGACTGCAGCCCACCAGGCTCCTCTGTCCCTGTGATTCTCCAGGCAAGAACACTGGAGTGGGTTGCCATTTTCTTCTCCATTATTAACTCCATTTTCAAAGTAGGAAACAAATCCCAAGAGGATAAGGGATTCTCTGGGTTTACGTGCCTTCTGAAGGAAGGAACCGTGGCTCTCTATCGGTTTTATTCTTCTGTGCAATTTTTTTCCTGAATTCTTAATCCCATTATATGCTTGGTATTTTATTTTGATAATTTTATAAACCGATTTATAATTATACAAATGTGTGCAAACTGTGTACACATGAAAAGCTCTTTTTCATGCATAATATTGATTTTTTTTTTAGATCTTAACATTTGCCTGTGATGCCTGCAAAACAGTGACACTGAATGTTCCCGCTAAACTAGGTGCTGAAAAATTTATTGGTAGAGGTAAGAAACTGCCAAAGTATGTAATAAATCCTGATTTTCTGTGACCTTGTGAAATTAGTGTAATCTTTAGAAGAGTGACTGTATTGGAATTAATAGTTAAAACTAATACAGTACATTTAATACAATATTTTTTAATACATGTGTCAATCCAATGAATGAAATATTGTTTTTTATTGAAAGACATTATATAACATAAAATTGTTTTAATTTGATTAATGAAGTAATTACTAATATTTACATTAGATGTAGGCTAAGGTATGTGTCAAAACATGTCTTTGAAATTGAGAAATAGTATTGAAACTATTTCTTGAGTTTAAAGGTGTGGTTTTTGGATTTTTGTCTTAAACTATTTTGGCATCTTCCTGACATTTATTTCCAAGTTGTTTTTTTTTTTTTAATGGGCTTTTCTGGTGGGGTAGAATGGTAAAGATGATAATGAGTCAGATGGCAAAGAATGGTAAAAAATTAGATGGTAAAGAATCCACCTGCAATGCAGGAGATCTGGGGTTTGATTCTTGGGTGGGGATAATCCCTTGGTGGAGGAAATGGCAACCCACTCCGGTATTCTTGCGTGGAGAATTCCATGGACAGAAGAGCCTGCTGGGCTGTAGTCCATGGGGTCGCAAAGAGTCAGACATGACTGAGAGACTAACACTTTCATTGCTTTTTTATCAATTAGTTTTTTTCATATAACTCAAATGTATAACTAAAGATCGGATCAATGTAGAGACAGAATATGATGATTATTTAGCAACAGATGCACAGAGTTCAGTAATAATTTAATAACTTCCAGTTCTAATTTCTAGTTTCTATTTAACTTATGTGTTTTATTGTGTTGCTCTGTGGCTAGTTTCAGTTAATAAAGAAAAACTTTTTTTGGTGTGAGTTTAATATTCAAACTGTGGAGTTTACATGTCTTTAAGAACAAATGTCTCTTTTTTTAAAAAGATGTGAAGTAGATAGAAGACATACTAGATATGTGTAATTAAGAACAACTTAATAAACCATGTAGTTTCTTAAGTCCTTTTAAAAAATGCAAAATTTACAAGTGTCAATATAGTTAAAGTTTTTGATTGTCCCACTTCGAATGCATAGCTTACGGTTAAAATTATATATTGCTTTGATTTACCTCACAAATGAATGCTCTGTGCATTTTCTACAGTTAACCTGAAGGAGTGCTTTAAATCTGCAACTCTCATTCACTCAAGTGACCCTGATTTCCAAATCTTGGAAGATGGTTCAGTCTATACAACACATGCTATTCTTTTGTCCTCAGAGAAGAGTTCTTTTACCATACTGCTTTCCAACACAGAGACCCATGAAGAGAAGGAAATACTTGTCCTTTTAGAGCATCAAACAAAGGTATGCCAAAGTATAAAAATGAAGTATGATGAATTGACTTCTTCAGGTGTAACTCACATGAGCAGAGAAGATGTGAATCAGAAAAGATAGGGGTTAGTTTAGCTTGAAGAAGAAGGAAAAGCATGACTCAAGATAACAGTGCTGAAATGGAAAAGAATGGCTCAACCTAGGTTATCCTAGGTTATAATTTCCTTTTATTTGGGGCATAAAAGGAGAAGTTGGCATATGGGACAGAATGAGAACTTGAGATTAGACATGGAGCAGCGTTTCTGGATCTTCACTGTGGAGTAGGTTTCCAAAACAATAAACATTATTGCTTAAGATAATCGAATGCAATTTGAAGCATGTAGCTTTTAAAGATTCAAGAACTCGTATGACATGTTACTTACTTACTATGACATGTTACTTACTTGTATGACATGTTACTTACTATGATGTCTTATTTGGGCAGTGGTACTCGAGTCATCATACCTGAGGCTTTCAGAGATAGGTTTCATGTATCTTGGCATAATTTTTACTCTTAGAAAATGGAGGGCTATTTTAGGTGAAGGTTCGGATCCCATGCACGCATTTGACTTTGTAACACCCAAGATCAAAATGACTTCTGTTCAGCCCCTGGCCGTTACTCATGACGGCCGTCTGAGAGTTGTCACTGTTTCTCTCCTCCTTCTGACACATCTCTCTGTTGGTACCCTGGCTCTTCCTAGTTGCTGGTGAGTGGAAGATGCTTATGCTGAATTTAGAAGGGCACCTATCCACTTAACGTTCTTTGCGTATCTCTCCTCCTGTGTTTCTGCATGGCAATGTGGCAATAGTAATTTTTTTTTCTTTCCAGTTTTGCTTCTAGGCTTCCAATTCCATCTGTCTCTCTTCTATGTTCCCACCAAGTTATTTTCTCAAGAGGATTGTTGAGATAACAGTTAGGGCAGGGTTTTCTTCTTCTTTTTTTAAAATGATATTGACATTTTGTTTAGTTGTCAAGCACACTATGGTCCTACGTCTCCCCAGCTAATCCTCATGAGATAACAAGAGAAGAAAGATGTATCAGTTTTCAAGTTTAAAAATAAAGTAGCTGTTGACTTGATTATTTGTTGTTGTTGTTGTTGTTGTTTTCTAAATTGAGGTACTAAAGAAAAGGCATTCTCAGGAAAAAGTTTTGAGACGTGCCAAGAGAAGATGGGCTCCTATTCCTTGCTCAGTGCCTGAGAATTCCTTGGGTCCATTCCCACTTTTTCTTCAACAGGTACAATTTACTTTTCATTGTGAGAGTCTATGGTTTCCATCTCTTTTAAAAATTTGGACAATGAGTGTGCAATTATTTTTAAAAATGTGTATATATGGATATATAAGTGAATGAGTGTGTCTATGATATGCTTCAATATACCGTATAAATATATCTCTCTATACCTGCATAAATTTTTTGCAGTTATAGTCATGCAAAAGCCATTTAGAAAGCTGTAAAGCCCATCTAGCACCCTCAAACACATGCTTCTTCAATGGATTTTCATATCATCAAGTATATCTGAGAGCCTGGACGTAGTCTAGAAAACCCCCAAACATCTTCCATAATAAAGGATGAAATTGCTGATAAAAAGTCAAATGCCATGAAAGGGAAAGACGGTACACCTTTCCGTGGTTTCTTTCCAAGTTCACTGTTAAATCACGCTGGGTCCACATTTTCTCTCTTTCTTTTAACTTTCAGTGGAAACCTCAGCAAATGTTTGTGCCTTCCTCCACTCCCAGTGCTCACTACCAGTCAGTCTAGCTCTTAGGTTTCTTTTCCACCAATTCTTGAATCGGTGAGAGAGATACCTTATTTAGAGCCCACCAATAAATTCAGTGCAACTGAGAGAAGAGCATTTTAAAGTTGAGAAAAAAATGTTCTGAAAATAATTGTGAGTCATCCTGATAGGTAGTCAATATCCTACTAAGAGGATGAAAACACTTTGGAAAAAAATGTTTTTTGATGTAGAATCTTAGTTCCCTGACTAGGGATCAAACACATGCCCCCTGCATTGAAAGGCAGTCTTAATCATTGGACTGCTGGGGAAATCCCAGCGAAAATTTTCCTTTTGAATCAAATATCGAAGTAGTACATTCACCAGGATATTCTGTCATTTCCATTTTCACTCTTTTTTCATCCTCCTGTTGAGCCCCTATGATAAAGACAATGCTGAGAAATAAAAACTAATTAAGGAAACCACTTTCCAAATGTTCACCCTGCAGACAGTATACTTTAAATCCAGTATCTCAAATATTATGTTATATATAATAAAACTTCAGGTGTTAAAACAATTGACAAAAGGATAACTTTTCATGCTCAGAATACTTTGTTTTCTAAGACAAGAAAGGTCCAAAATGCTTGATCCATGTGGGTACATGTAGTGAAAATATTCGTTAGTTATTCTGGAAAACTAAGGTGCTACTTCATTATTTTCCTCATGCTGTGCTCTTGAATTTCTGTTATTAGGCTTCCTTATTCTATTGTCTTTTATTCATACATAATAATAAATTAAAGAAGGTAATTACTTATTGTAATAAAAAGTATCAATGTGATTGCATAAATATGTAGATGAAAGTTTTGCTGAGATACAAATTTGTCTTTTATGTATATACTGTCTACTTTCTAGATTCAATCTGATACAGCCCAAAACTACACTATTTACTATTCCATAAGTGGGCCTGGAGTTGACAAAGAACCTCGCAATTTATTTTATGTAGAGAGAGATACTGGAAACCTGTTTTGTACTCATCCTATAGATCGTGAAACATATCCATCTTTTGAGGTAATGTTTACATATTGTGTTAGTAGCATTAAGCTTGGCTATTTCGCCTCTCTTCCCCAATTCAATTACTCTTTTCTGCCTCCTGAGTTTCTCATCTGTGCTCTGGTAGTATTGTACAGATCTGATAGTTGCCTGGAAGCAAAAAGAATTTTATAAAATGAATAGTCTTCAGTTTTATTAGATTGTTCTGGGAATTACAGTTTTACTGTTTCTGTTTTCCAAAGATAAAAGAGCACCACTTTGAAAGTAGTTATTTATTTGGCAGAAAAGATCTGTGAACCACTTTATGGTACTGAGAATGATGCCATAGGAGATAAGTCAAGCTCCGAAGTTAAACCTCAGAACCTCTGCAATGAGACAAAATTAATTTGTGAGCAAGTAAGGAGTGTGGACAGTGTTTAACTAGGATAACAAGGCATTTCATCATCTAGGCAACCTCCCATGGTGGGATGAGTGTTAAAATGTAAGAATTTAACCTAATGTTGTATTGAATTTCCCACAGGAACTGGTCATTTTGCTTAACTCAACTTTAGTTATATGTTTTTGGATGAATTAATTCTTTAGTTTTATAATTACTATGACATGGTCTTCTAAGTACCTGTGATGGTCTGTTCTTTCTATGACAGCTGTTAGGAGATAAAATGGAATTTAAATTCATATTGTATAATCAAAAGAATAAATTGCATTCTATACACAATGTAAGGCCATTTGGTCCATTTCTGACTCCCCTTTTCAAATTAATTCTTATGAAGACAGTTATCTAAATATAGCCATCAATATGACTAAAATTCTAATTAGAAAATAAAATAGTATCTCAGTTGACTGCACCTGGGGAGTTTGGAATCCTAAGAATTCAGTTATAAAAGATCCAGAAAATTATATTTGAAATACATGCACTTGAAACTTTCAAACAAAACAAAGTAGTTCTCAGGACCCTTTCAAGAAAATAATAATAAAAACTATTACACTCATGAACAACAATACAGCAATGGTGAGGAAACCAAATTTATCTATGTTATTATATTAGATATATTATAAGATGCTATAGTACACCATGAAATTAGACATCTCTTGTGGCATTAAGATTATGCTCACATTCAAAAGTAGTAACAAATGGTGATGCTTAACAGTCTCCAAATGAAAGGCAAAGCATAAGCAAGTTTGAACCATATTTTATTTTTGCTTTTTTTTCAATGCTACTCTCTTCACAGCTAGTTGCCTTTGCAACAACTCCAGATGGATATACTCCAGAATATCCATTGACCCTAGTCATCAGAATTGAGGATGAAAATGATAACCACCCAATTTTTACAGAAACAGATTACATTTTTAAAGTTTTTGAAAACAGCAAAGTTGGTGAGTACCCACCTTGGCAATGTACTGTGATTTAGTGTTTCAGTTCATTAGTTGACTTTCATTCTGGCCACTGGGAGGTAGCATAGCCTGCTGCCAAAAACAAGGGACTTGCCAGACAGGTGGCTGTGTGAGGCATTTTACTCTGCCTTTTGCTAGCTGTGTGCTGTGACCTTGGGCAAGTTTCCTAATCTTGACAAGCTTTGGTTTCTTCATCTGTAACATGAGATATTAGCATACAAGGTTAAATGAAGTGCAGTATACCTTGAATGCCAAGGACAGTGGCTGAAAAATAGGAGTTACTCAATGTTATTTTGCCTTTCTGTGTGAGATAAAATAAATCTTTTAAGAGGCCATATTTTCTAAATATTCTAAGAATATTTTTTTCTGAAAAGAAGTTATTGAGCAGTGAAAGTCTTAGCCTTGAAGAGATCTGCTGATGTTCTATAGTGATTAAATGATAGACTGTATTCTGGGCATCGTTGGGCTTCTCAGGTGACCCTAGTGGTAAAGAACCTGCCTACCAAGGCAGGAGATGTAAGATATGTGGGTTCAATCCCTGTATTGGGAAGATCCCCTGGAGAAGGGCATGGCGACGCACTCCAGAATTCTTGCCTAGAGAATCCCATGGACAGTGGAGCCTGCTGGGCTACAGCCCATAGGGTGCAAGAGCTGTACACGACTGATGTGACTTAGCACGCATGCACACATGCATTCTGGGCATTGTTAAAGGTCTTGGAGAATAAATTTTCTCAATCTCTTGAAAAATGGACCATTTCAACTAGGAGTTAGATTTTTAGTCTTCCTCTAGAAAGATCTAAGTAAGCTAAGAATTTTCAGAGCAAAACTGACCCATATGATCAATTTAAGTGCAGGCTTATAAATAGAAAAAGTTTAAAGAATGACTGGAATTCTTTAGTTAAGAAATACTAAGGCCATGGGGGGATATTATCAACATTTATAAAATTATGCAGTAAACATAGTAAATATGGATATGGTCAAACACTGGGATATTTAAAAGGAAGTGATACTTTATATGGAATCCTAAAAATATACAAACGCTATTCCTATTATTAATTTTGTCATGCAAAACTTTTTTTGTGGTAGATAGAAATCAAAGGAGAAGTTGAAACTGTAAAGGTTTTGGAAATTAAAGAGGATATTTTTGTATGTAGGTACTATCGTGGGACAGGTTTGTGCAACAGACAAAGATGAGCCTGACACACTGCACACGCGTCTAAGGTACTCCATCATTGAGCAGTTTCCAGCATCACCCACCCTCTTTTCTATGCATCCAACTACAGGCGTGATCACCACATCGTCATCTCAGCTAGACAGAGAGGTAACAAAGATTAACAAATAACACCTGATTTGTTGTTCAGTCAGTTAATCGTGTTCGACTCTTCGTGATCCCATGGAGTGCAGCATGCCAACGCCAGGCTTCCCTGTCCTTCACCACCTCGTAGAGCTTGCTCAAACTCATGTCCATTGAGTCAGTGATGTCATCCAACAGTCTCATCCTCTGTCGTCCCCTTCTCATCCTGCCCTCAATCTTTCTCAGCATCAGGGTCTTTTCTGATGAGTTGGCTCTTTTGGTAGTACCTGTGTCTCTCTGTATATCACCTGCAGATAAGCTTTTGAAAAGCATATTGTGAATCTAACAAAAATTATTTTAGGTAGGTTGATAGAGGTCATTAACCTTGCAGCTTGCTGATTTGAACTGCTAATTCATTCTCTCCTGAATTATATGATTTATAAAATCAAATTTCCTAATATAAATGTATTTATAGTTGAAAAAAACAAGAAATGTTGTAATTGTACAGTAAAACTTGGAATTTGTGGAATTTTCTTACCTACAGATAACAGTGCTTCTCTATCTGTGTAACTTCATTAGCAATCTCATCTACATTTTCCTCTTATATAGATTAAATGAAAGTTTATCTCTTGCTGATCTCTGATTCAACATTTTCAGTTGACTGACAGGAATCCTTATTTGAACATTTCACAGCTACCTAAGATGCAGTGCATCTAGAATTCTTCTTTCTGTCTGAACATGCTCTCTTTCCCATGCTTTTAGTTAAAATGACATTAAAATATTCTTTTCCTTTAGTGATTTTTCTATTTTCACCTTGGCTTTATGTTCTCAAAATTGCATTTGATGTCTCCTCTTGCAAGTCAAATTACTTTCCAAAGCATGTTGATATTAACTCCACAATGATCTTATATTCACATCTATCCATTGTCCCTGCAGCTAAACTAGCTTAGTAATTACTCATTTTGTTATTCAATTGTTACTCAACTGTTAGCATTTATTTATCTGAATTCTTATAGTAGCTTATCTGGCCTATTTCCTACATTTTCCTTAATTTTAAAATATAGTAATATGTGTTTGTCAGGTTTCTCTTTGATTCCTAAAACTGTGTATTAATTCATTTCCTCTCCCATGAATTAGGGAAGTGGTTTGCAAGTTTTCTGGTCTCAGGAGCTCTTTACAGTCTTAAATTTTATTGACAATTCCAGGCTTTTGTTTATGTGGGTTATATTTGTCACTGTTTAATCCAAAAATGTTTAAAACTGATAGAAGTTAAAAAATATATATCCACTTACCCATTTAAGATATTACATTAATATAAATAATATTTTTATAAAAATAATTACATTTCCAAAACAATTTAATGAGGAGCAGCATTATTATATATTTTCCAAATCTGTTTAATACCTGACTTAATGTAAGTGTGATTAGTTTTCATATCTCCTGCATTCAGTCTGTTATCTAGTTTTAGTCAAGGTTTATAAAGAAAATCCAAGATGACCTGAAGTTAGAATAGAGAAGAGTGTTTTAACTGTAATTCCAGATCATTGTGGATAGTCTTCTTTGATATACTACACCAAAGCTTGACAGGTGGTAGTTTCATAAATGTTTTTTGCAGTGTGCACTCTTAAGAAGCCTTGTCTGTGAACTTTCATACTTTGTCACATCAAAATCCATTGTCTTGTACTATAAGTGACTTATTTATTTACCGTGTGTGGTTTTGTAACATCGTGCATTGGTCATATGGGAAATACTGGCTCACTAAGTTATGCACATCCTCCAAATATTGACACATTTAATTAAACAATATTAAAACAATCACCTACTTATCTCCATTAATACCACAATAGTTCATAAAAGTTTTCTAGAATCCTTATTTTTGCTTGAAAGCTCCAATTGATCATTTGCATCAGATAGCCTTTTCTTTAAGTGACAGATTTGCCTTATGTGTGTCAAAATGTCTTCCAGATACCAAACTGAATAACCTTAGGTGTCTTTTGTGTAAAAACAGTTTAGCTTCTAAATCAAACAATCCTGAAAGTACTTTTCCTTGGAAGAACATCGTATTACATTATGCAGAAGAGCTTTTATAGATACCTCCCATTTCTTCATGTGGACTGAAGTTTGAGATTTAATAACTGGTTAAAATTAATCATTTTTACTGCATTTACAAGGACATTCCTAAGTAAAATTTCTATTTTTAAATTCAATTTTATTATTTATAATTTATATATTCTTACAATGAGTCTGTGCCAGTGAAGGGGCTTCCTGGGTGGCTCATGGGTGACGAATTCATCTGTAGTGCAGAGTGGGTTCAATCCCTGGGTCAGGAAGATTGCTTGGAGTAGGAACTGGCAACCCACTCCAGAGTTCTTGCCTGGAGCATCCCATGGACAGAGGAGCCTGGTGGGCTATGGTCCCTAGGATCACAGAGTCAGACATGACTGAATCAACTGGGCAAGCATGCATGCATGCACATGCCAGTGAAGAATGGGGTATCATTTGCTGAATGAATGGATTGCTGTCACAGGTCTACAGATTACAGAGATTCTTCATGGAATTCGTATGCTCAGGAAGAGCAGGTTATAAACCAAATTTTCTTTTATCGTCAAGCCTTAAATATATTATTCTGATAAAACACTTGAGAACATTTGACTAATGAAGAAATCTTGGAGTTCTTTTACCCAAAAAAGCTTTGGACTCACTTTCTGATCCCAGGTTTCTGATTTTTTTTCTGTTAGCCTTCCACACTTTAATCTCTTTAAGCATCAGAACTTTTCTTCCATCTGAAGATAATCATAGGTTGATATTTAAGTCCCAACCTTCATTTCTGTCTTTGTGTTATCTGCTAGTTGATCATTCCCAATAAATCATAGCTTGCTACAAATAGAATCCATATTTCCTCCTAGAAGTATACTAGTCTGAGCTTTTAAAAATTTTAAATAAAAGAAGACCATTAATTGTTTCAACTCTACATATGTGATTGATTATGAGAGAGGAGTAAATCAGGAAAAGTCAGAAGTGTAAAAGTATACCCATTGAGATAAATATTATTAATAGTTTTATTTTAGGTAATATGGAGTCCAGTGCATGAGGACTAGAAAGTTTAAGAAGTCTAAAGGAAGGAAAGGGCTTCCCTGATAGCTCAGTTGGTAAAGAAACTGCCTGCAATGCAGGAGACCCTGGTTGAATTTGGTTTTCTAAGAGAACGGCAACTATTCTAGGTGTAAGGTCAGGAAGAATTTAATATAGTTTTTGTCTTATAAAAGGTCAATTACTTAGCAAAATTATTCTTATCATTTTATAGAAGAGGAAAACTAAGGAAAAAGACTTTTCCAACTGCCAAAGATTACATTTGCTATTTTTGAGCTTGGCAATAGAACCCAAGCTTCCTAATGTTCAGTCTCGGTGGCATTATTATTAGAGTTGCTGTTAATCCTTCCATATCTCTATACTTGTGACAGATGAGACCGTTATGAGGGGAAACACACTTTCTTAAACTTACTAGTGATGAGTCTGCAATCTCTAAAGAATGGAAAATCCTTTAAAAAAAGACACTATTTTCCATGAAGATAAAAAAAAAAATTTACAAAGCTCCAGAACTTTCTTCTCATGCTAATTTAATGATCTTTTAATAAATGTCAAGTAAATATTTAAAATCCACCACTTTTACAAGAGGGTATGTTATTGCTTTATTATAAGACTGGTATAGAGTCACTGTTAATGTATTTTTGAATGTAAGAATGTACTTTGAACAGGAGATAAAGATTTTGATTAATTACTAGGCAATTTTAAGTGTGCTATGACAATATTTTTTCTTTCTGTTAAGTAATACAAAAGCCAAGTTGATTCTATGAGTAGCACTTCAAATTTGAGAAACTATTATATTTTCATAAATTAATTGAAAATTAGTATGAGGAAATTATTTGCCTGCCAGTACATGAAAATTATAAAGTCTAATAATGTACTTCTTAAATTTTCAATGCAAGGAAAATTATAGAATAACTTATGATTTCATTTATAATATTGCTTTCACTCAGTAATTAAATTCTTACTTTCTTTTCAGCTAATTGATAAATACCAGCTGAAAATTAAAGTGCAAGACATGGATGGTCAGTATTTTGGTTTGCAGACAACTGCAGCTTGTGTCATTAATATTGAAGATGTGAATGACAACTTGCCAACATTCACCCGTTCTTCTGTAAGTGTGTGATTTTAATATAAGAAAATGTAAAAGGCAGGGTTAGTTGCTAAATATGCACATCTCCCTTCATGCCCGGTGATTTCAAATGAAGTTTTCCCAGCCATATATAAGTAGTTTGGACTTAGGGTTTAAAATCATGTAAATATAGTTTTGGGCTTCCCTGATAGCTTAAGAAAGAAAGTGAAAGAAAGTGAAGTCGCTTAGTCGTCTCCGACTCTTTGCAACCCCATAGAGTGTAGCCTACCAGGCTCCTCCGTCCGTGGGATTCTCTAGGCAAGAGTACTGGAGTGGGTTGCCATTTCCTTCTCCAGAGGATCCTCCCTACCCAGGGGTTGAACCCGGGTCTTCCGCAGTGTAGGCAGACGCTTTACCGTCTGAGCCACCAGTTAGTTGGTAAAGAATCTGCCTGCAATGCAGGAGACCTTGGTTCGATTCCTGGGTCCAGAATATCCCCTGGAGAAGGGATGGGCTGCTCACTCCAGTATTCTTGGGCTTTCCTTGTGGCTCAGCTGGTAAAGAATCCGCCTGTAATGTGGGAGGCCTGGGTGCAATCCGTGGGTTGGGAAGATTCCCTGGAGAAGGGATAAGGCTACCCACTCCACTACTCTGGCCTGGAGAATTCTGGGCCAGGATGGTATATATAGTCCATGGGGTTGCAAAGAGTTGGACATGACTGAGCAACTTTCACTTATACTTTTCAAACATAATTTTTGAAAATTAGAAGAGCCAGGCTTACTTTACATGATGTTCTGCTTTTGTGAGAGTTACTAATTAAACTTCTTTTGTCATTTTTTGTTATTTTAGTATGTGGCATCGGTGGAGGAGAATAGAATTGATGTGGAAATCTTACGTGTTGCCGTTCAGGATAAGGATTTAATTAATACTGCTAATTGGAGGGCTAATTATACCATTTTAAAGGGTAATAAAGATGGAAATTTTAAAATTGTAACAGATTCCCAAACCAATGAAGGAGTTCTGTGTGTGGTTAAGGTAAGAATAAATCAGCAGATTAGTTATTTGCAGTTTATAATATGATAGATTAGCATACTGGAGCTTAATGAAAAGAAAGGAATTCTAGTAAGTGTAGATCTAAAATAGTTCAGTAAATGTAAATACTGTGTTCTTCATGTATATAGTAGGATGATTGTACTCATTTTGGGGAACATTTTGAAAAGGTATGATAGTTTAGAATTATTACATATATGTATGTTCAATTAATAAGATATAGTACCCACTTTGTAACGAATATCTCTGGGTTTTTTTTTTTTTTTCCTTGTTTTGTTTTAACCAGTATCTCTTAACAATTAAAAAGCTAGCACAGTTTTGGCACCAGTGAGACACTGCCAGGCTATCCTAGTCCATTCTTTCTATCACTGTGTCAAGGAGCTGCTAGTTCATTACTGAATTTCCCAAATAATGAGTTATTCTTGGTCAGACTCATAGGGAAGCTGTTCCATAGATCTTTTCTTTTGGATACAGTGTACATTATGTTCTTTACTTCCTGGTTCAGAATGGGTGTCTTCAACCATTCAAAGATATAAATACTTCCAAAACCTCTTTCTAATAGTCTCTAATTATCTCAGGAGACATCACTGCTAATTCAGGTGGCAGAGTTAACCCATAAAGTCATCTGAGCTCTGGCTTTGGACAAAACCATAGGAGCCTATGGTTCTGCTGCTTCTTTTATTAGAACGTGATTCTATCCTGGGTCTCTGGTTTCCCTTTTCTACATTCACAAGGAAAATGGGTTAAAAATGATGATTGGTTTTCCTTACTGTGATGAAAATTAGCTGCATTCTGTGGGTTAATTTCTGCTTCACACAGCAGAGGGATTGTCTCTTAAATCTTGTTTCTTTCTTCATCCAACCCTGCCCTTTTCCTTGGTATTATAGAAAGGAAAATTATCTCCGTGAAATCTAAGACCTGACAACACAGGGAGCCCAGCTTGGCACTCTGTGATGACCTTGAGGGGTGGGATGGAGGGAGGGAGGGATGGGAGGCTCAAGAGGGAGGGCATGTATCTATATATAGTTGTAGTGCAGAATTCAACACAACATTTTAAAGCAATTTTCCTCCAATTAAAAAACAAAGGAAAAAAAATCTGTCTTCTGGGAAATGGTTTCACCCATTTTCAATACAGCTATGAATCAGGCAAAATAAAATTAACACCTTCTATTAAACTTGATACTACCCATTTTTTAAAGAGTAACTAGGGTAAAAAAGGTAGAAAAGGAAAGTGTAATGCCCATAATCTTTCTGTTTTCTTGTCTTAAAAACATCTTATAAAATTTGACCCACCTTTTCTACCTTAAACAAGGTATAGATATTTGTTTTCATCTCAGGAGGATAGGATAAACTGTGTCCAAATTGATGGAAGAGTAAGTTACTATTGATTAGGGCATGGAGTCCCAAAAGTAATATTTCAAATAACAATAGTTCATTAAATACTATCTGAAATTGCCGTTAGGACCTGTGATATTGTGTTAAATTTGCAACTGAGGGATTTTTTTTTTTTTGCTGGCTCTACCCAAATACTGAATCAGCACATTTGTGGGTATATGTTTAGTATTTTCATGACTCTTCCTGAGCCAGCACTTAGTACATATTCCCAAAGCTAACTAGTTACACACTAGTTCACATGGCCAAATACTGCATCTTGATCTGATTTTCAACATGCTTGCTTTTGTAGCCACTGAATTATGAAGAAACACAGCAAGTGACCCTGCAAATTGGTGTAGTTAATGAAGCTCCATATACTGGTAGTTCAGGATCAACCATGAACACGGCAACAGTCACTGTTAATGTACAAAATCAGGATGAGGGCCCTGAGTGTGACCCTCGGGTACAAACTGTTCGAATTAAAGAAAACGTACCAGTGGGAACAAAGAACATTGGTTATAAAGCATACGACCCGGAAACAAGAAGTAGCAGTGGCATAAGGTACTTGTAATTCTATTTTAGTGAACGTCAAATTGACCTTTTTTTTTTCTTAGAAAAGAAAAAAAAGTTTCTGTGTACTTTGGGCTTCCCTGGTGGCTCAGCTGGTAAAGAATCCGCCTGCAATGCGGAAGACCTGGATTCAGTCCCTGGGTTGGAAGATCCCCTGGAGAAGGGAAAGGCTACCCACTCCAGTATTCTGGCCTGGAGAATTCCACAGTCCATGGGGTCGCAAAGAGTCAGATACGCCTGAGCAAATTTCACTGTTTAAAGTGTATAATTTATTTTGATACTAGGATTGTAATTTGACTTATGATCTGTTCTGCTATTTTAACTCATCATTATTCACAGGTATGTGAAATCAAGTGATCCAGAAGGGTGGGTTGATGTGGATGAAAACTCAGGAGTAATCACAATTTTGAAAAGACTCGATAGAGAAGCCAGAAGTGGTGTATATAATATTTCAATCCTTGCCTCAGACAAAGGTAAGGACTTTGTGTTTAAGCCAGCTATGTAGACTCTCAATCACATATATCCTGTTTTTAAATTAACAATGTACATTCAAAGTTTTTTTCCTCCCCAGATGACAAGTATTGAGGGGTTTGGTATAATTTACTAACTCAAGTTTGCTTTCCAGTAGCACCTTCAGTTTTGTATGTAAGTCTAAAATAATTTAGTCATAGAAAATATATGACTATACTTTATTAAAATTAAATAACCATTCATTTTAGTGAAGAAAATTACTTTAGTAAAATCAGCTTCAATTTATTTATTCATATCTCAAAAAATACTCACTTCAGCAGGAAAATTCATTATAGAGATAATATACTTAATTTCCTCCAGACAGTCCTAAAAGAGCTTCCCTGGTGGTGCTAGTATTAGAGAACCTGTCTGCCAATGTCAGAGACATAAGAGATTCTGGTTCAGTCCTTGGGTTGGGACGATCCCTTCGAGGAGGACACGGCAAACCACTCCAGTATCTTGCCTGGAGAATCCCATGGACAAACGGGCCTGGCAAGCTACAGGCCATGGTGTGCAAAGAGTCAGACATAACTGAAGCAACTTAGCACACGCAATCCTAAAAACGTATCTTTCTACAGGAAACTAACAGTATATTTGGGGATTAGTATTCTGATACTATAAAATTAGAAAAACAAATACTGTGAATCCACAAAATCATGTAAAATGTAAAGTCATATTCTATGAGCCCTGGATGGAGAAGGAAATGGCAACCCACTCCAGTATTCTTGCCTAGATAATCCCGTGGACAGGGGAGCCTGGTGGGCTGCTGTACATGGGGTCACACAGAGTTGGACACGACTGAAGCGACTTAGCATGCATGCATGCATTGGAGAAGGAAATGGCAGCCCACTCCAGTATTATTGCCTGGAGANCTCTTATACACATCTTGTGGGTCTTTCTTCTCCGCCTCAGTCTCTGGGGTGTGGCGACAGCCGTCCACACACATGACTCATGTACTGGGCGCCGCCCAAACAGCCCTCTCCTGCCCACTCGGTGGACAGAGTTTCCTTCAGAGAAGCAAGCGCCCTTCCTGGAGTCAGTGAGCACACTCAGGCTCTTTTCCCTGTGCCCAGGGGGCTGGGAGGAGGGTGAAACCATGGTCAAAGTACCGTTTCCCTCCAATCTCCACGACAGTGGTACTTGGTTTAACAAAGCTTGCCTCACCGATAAAGCAAACGTATAGCGTTTCCAACTCGTCAGGTATCTTTAGGAAAGGCCCCCAGACCCCACCGCTGAAAGGCTGCAAGGAATGTACAGCCCTCCCCTCCCCTGTTCTGCACAAAGCTTTCCCTCCTGTCTTTTCCGGCCACACGAAGGCATGCAGGATCTTGGTGCCCGACCAGGGATTGAACCCACGCCCCCTGCAGTGAAGTGTGGAGTCTTAACTACTGGATCGCCAGGAAATTCTCTCTAGCTTATTTCCAGGGCTTCCCTCTGAGTACAGCACCAGGTTCCAATGAGTTTCTCTTCTTAAAAGCCCCCGCTTCCTAGCCTCCATCATACATACCTCTTACGGAGCTCTGTGCCTCTTTGGGAAATCCTATTCCTCACCCATCCTAAGATGTGTAACACCACTCCTAAGTCTGAATCATGCACTCTGGAGTAGCATTCCCACCCCAACTATCCACACTCCAGGTTTGAGGGATGCCTTTAGCCAGGAAGCCAGGGTCGCAAAGAGTCGGACACAACTGAGCGACTTTCAACAACAATATTCAGAAAATGAAAGAAAGATGCTTATATAACATAAGAACAGAATTTTTTTTTTTTGGCTTGCTTGTTTTCTTTTTTTTTTACTTTTTATTTTGTATTGGGGTATAGCCAGTTAACAAACAATGTTGTGATAATTTCAGGAGAACAGTGAAGAGACTCAGCCATAGGTATACCTGAATGCATTCTTCCCCTCCCATCCAGGCAAGAATAGATTTATTTTATTTTAGCCACACCTCATGGCATGTGGGCTCTTAATTCCTCACCTAGGGATTGAACCTGGGCCCCCTGCATTGGAAGCAAACTCTTAACCACTGGACCGCCTGGTAAGTCCCAGGAACAGATTTTTTTTTAAATAAACTTTATTATAACGTTACAACCGAGCTATAATCAAGGAAAGAAGAGGGAAATGTACTGTGAATGTTATACGGAGAAACATATAAAAAAGGTGTCCAGCCTGGTGAATTTCACCACCCAGATCAGGGTGAAAAACAGGGTCAACNGTTCTGCACAAAGCTTTCCCTCCTGTCTTTTCCGGCCACACGAAGGCATGCAGGATCTTGGTGCCCGACCAGGGATTGAACCCACGCCCCCTGCAGTGAAGTGTGGAGTCTTAACTACTGGATCGCCAGGAAATTCTCTCTAGCTTATTTCCAGGGCTTCCCTCTGAGTACAGCACCAGGTTCCAATGAGTTTCTCTTCTTAAAAGCCCCCGCTTCCTAGCCTCCATCATACATACCTCTTACGGAGCTCTGTGCCTCTTTGGGAAATCCTATTCTTCACCCATCCTAAGATGTGTAACACCACTCCTAAGTCTGAATCATGCACTCTGGAGTAGCATTCCCACCCCAACTATCCACACTCCAGGTTTGAGGGATGCCTTTAGCCAGGAAGCCAGGGTCGCAAAGAGTCGGACACAACTGAGCGACTTTCAACAACAATATTCAGAAAATGAAAGAAAGATGCTTATATAACATAAGAACAGAATTTTTTTTTTTTGGCTTGCTTGTTTTCTTTTTTTTTTACTTTTTATTTTGTATTGGGGTATAGCCAGTTAACAAACAATGTTGTGATAATTTCAGGAGAACAGTGAAGAGACTCAGCCATAGGTATACCTGAATGCATTCTTCCCCTCCCATCCAGGCAAGAATAGATTTATTTTATTTTAGCCACACCTCATGGCATGTGGGCTCTTAATTCCTCACCTAGGGATTGAACCTGGGCCCCCTGCATTGGAAGCAAACTCTTAACCACTGGACCGCCTGGTAAGTCCCAGGAACAGATTTTTTTTTAAATAAACTTTATTATAACGTTACAACCGAGCTATAATCAAGGAAAGAAGAGGGAAATGTACTGTGAATGTTATACGGAGAAACATACAAAAAAGGTGTCCAGCCTGGTGAATTTCACCACCCAGATCAGGGTGAAAAACAGGGTCAACCCCTGTGGAATGTCCTCTTGGCTCACCCCCAGTCTCTTGGTGTCCTGCTTCCAAATGGAAGCGTCACTCAGACGTCTGTCCCACAGATCAGCCTTGCTATTTTCTGAACATGACGTAAATGAGTCATACATTAGGTATTTATTTAGGGCCTGGCTTCTTTCAGTCAGTATTATGTTTAGGAAATTCACCAACGGTGTTCATATAGCCGTCATGGGTCCATCTTTATTGTTTTGTAGTATCCCACAGTGTGACTATACCGCAGTTTTTCATCCTACAGTTGAACTTCTGGCTTCCAGAACTGACAGCCAGAGAATAAATTATTAGTGCTTTGAGCCACCAAATGTGCAGCCACTGGAAACCAACAGGCTTTGTTGCTGTTGTTACTGAGTCATGTCCAGCACTATGCAACCCCACGGGCTATTGCCCACCAGGCTCTTCTGTCCCTGGGATTCTCCAGGCAAGCGTACTGGAGCAAGCTGTCATTTCCTTCTCCAGGGGATCTTCCCGACCCAGGCATCCAACCTGCAGCTCCTGCACTGTCAGGTAGATTCTTTACCACTGAGTCACCTCCTCTAGTAGGAATAAATTCGCTGGACATTCTCGTATGTCTTTTGATACATATGAGTAAACATACCCACACACCTAGGAATGCAATTGCTGAGTCACAGGGTGGATGTATGTTTAGCGCTAAGAGAGACTGCCAAATCGTTTTCCAGAGTAGTGATACCAATTTATACTCCCAGGCACAATGTCGGAGAGACCCAGTTTCTCTGCCTGTTTGTCAACCTTCGTACTGTCAGTCTTTCCTACTTTGTCATTCTGGTGGGTGTGAAGTGGTTCTGATTTGTACTTTCCTGCTGACTAAGGGGGCTGTGAGCTTGTTTACTGACCGTTTGGATATGGTCTTCTGTGATATGCCTGTTCTTTTCTTTATNGTACTGTCAGTCTTTCCTACTTTGTCATTCTGGTGGGTGTGAAGTGGTTCTGATTTGTACTTTCCTGCTGACTAAGGGGGCTGTGAGCTTGTTTACTGACCGTTTGGATATGGTCTTCTGTGATATGCCTGTTCTTTTCTTTATGCTGCTGCTGCTAAGTCGCCTCAGTCGTGTCTGACTCTGTGCGACCCCGTAGACGGCAGCCCACCAGGCTGCTCTGTCCCTAGGATTCTCCACGCAAGAATACTGGAGTGGGTTGCCATTTCCTTCTCCTATGCATGAAAGTGAAAAGGGAAAGTGAAGTCACTCAGTCGTGCCCGACTCTTCGAGACCCCATGGACTGCAGCCTACCAGGCCCCTCCATCCATGGCATTTTCCAGGCAAGAGTGCTGGAGTGGGGTGCCATTGCCTTCTCTGTTCTTTTCTTTATATATATATGTAAACTTTAAAATTTTATTTATTTTTGGCTGTGCTGGGTCTTAGTTGCTGCTCGGGCTTTTCTCTAGTTGCAGCGAAGGGGGCTACTCTCTTGTTGCGATGTGCTGGCTTTTCATTGCAGTGGCTTCTCTTGTTGCAGAGCAGGGGCTCTGGAATGCGGGCTCAGTAGCTGTGGCTCCCAGGCTCTAGAGCAGAGGCTCAATAGTTGTGGCACATGAGCTTAGTTATTCTGTGGCATGTAGAATCTTCCCGGATCCAGGATCGAACCCACGTCTCCTGCGTTGGCAGGCGGATTCTTTACCACTGAGCCACCAAGGAAGCCCTGCCTGTTTATTTCTTTCGTTCATTTTTCATTTCAGTTCTCTGTCTTATTGACTTGCAGAATATATATAATATATATGTGCACGTTATACCTTTGCAAGAAAAAAATCTAATGCAAATATCCCCTCTCATTCAGTGGTTTCCCTTTTCACTCTCTTAGTGGTGTTTTTGGTGAAAAGAGATTCTTACATTTAATGAAATCTGAGTTATCAATCTGTTCTAGTTGGTGCTTTTGTATCCTATTTAAGAAATCTTTGCTGCCTCAGAGTCAGAAATATCAGCTCCTTTATAGTCCTCTAGAAGCTTTATTGCTTTACTTTCACTTTAAGTTAGCAGTCCACCTGAGATTAACTTTATTGTAAACATAATTTGTCAAAATAAGAAATGACTCATACAGATATAAAAATGAACAAATGTTAAAGGTTTACTTAATGAATTAAGAAGGAAAAGTGGCAAGGTTTTTCAACCTGTTCCGAGGTGAATCAAGAATAGACACGTGTACACATCAGGAATACTTTAATAAATGTGCAAAACGGAAGGAAAACCAGTTCTTTTAAGATCGAGGGTGTGTCCCTCCACCAGATAGAATTCATTTTCATGAGTTTTGTATTTCTATCAGTAATCTACAAGTTGCAGAGTTTCTGTTTGTTTGAAGAGGGATTTTACTTGGCCGAGCAACACAGCATGCAGGACCTTAGTTCCCTAGCCAAGGATCAAGCCAGTTCCCCTGCAGAGGAATTGTCCCACCAAAGAACTCCCTCAGAGTTCTAAAACAGCCTCCATAAAATCAAAATCAGATGACCCAGAGAAGATGTTACAGAAAATGCAGTTTTCCCTGAAGCACAAAATGTTCCCTACCAGATCGTATCAGATAGAGATCAATCTTCCATTGGTCTATTAGTCTATTGGTTGGGGGAGGGAGTATTTTTATATATTTATTTATTTTATTGAATGAAAGATTATTTGAATTCTATAGTGCTTTATAATTTTTAAAAGTTTCACACACATGATTTCATATAGTCCCATGATAACCCTTTTTTTAACCTTCTATCTCGTAGCTCAGTCGGTAAAGACTCTGACTGTAGTGCAGGAGACCTGGGTTTGATCCCTGGGTTGGGAAGATTCCCTGGAGAAGGAAATGGCAACCCACTCTGGTGTTCTTGCCTGGAGAATCCAGTGGACAGAGGAGCCTGGCAGGCTTCTGTCTATGGGGTCGCAAGAGTCGGACACACTGAGCGACTAAGCACACAGAGCACAAAGGCACTACCTTTATACTGCCCCCTGTGCTTCCCTCTCCCGACTAGTGGCTACTAGTTTACTCTCTTTGAGTCTGCTTTTTTGTTTTATTGACTAATTTGTTGAAAATTTTAGATTCCATATATAAATGGTATCTTATGGTGTTTGTCTCTCTCTGTCTGACCTGTTTCACTTAGCATACTGCCATTTGCAGCAACGTGGATGGACTTGAAGGGCATTATTAGTCTTCTCTTGAACCAATGCCACACTGTCTTAATTATCATAGCTTTTTAAATACATCTAGATGTATAGATACCTAGATATCTAGGTATCCAGTCACATGAAGTCTCCAGCTTTCTCCTTCCTTTGTTTAGATTTCTTGGTTATTCTTGGCCCTTTGCATTTTCATATATATTTTGGAATCCATGTTTCAATTCTTTGAAAAAAATTTTTTATTGAAATTGCGTTGAGTTGATAGATTCATTTTGGGGAAATTTGACATGTTTACAATATTGACTCTTCCAAATAATGAACAGGCTGAACTACACTTAAACTATCCTATAGAGCATTTATGAAGTGAGGAGAAGGCTTCTCTGGTGGCTCAGTGATAAAGAATCCACCTGCCAAAGCAGGAAACACAGGTTCGATCCCTGCTCCAGAATGATCCCCCATGCCACGGAGCAACATGCCAGGAAGCAACTAAGCCCCTACAACTAAAAGTAACCCCCACTTTCTGCAACCAGAGAAAAGCCCGCATGCAGCACCTAAGACCCAGCACAGACAAAAACAAATAAATAAGTAAACATAAAGGAAGGAGGACCTCACAGTCTACCATCATGAGATATTTTAATTAAGTATCATTAAACATTCATATTGTACAGGGAATGATCTTTATAAATGTTAACCCCAAAACAGAGTAAGAGTAAATTCTTCTCAGAATTTACGTCTAATAGAAAAAAAATAGAGGGAAACATATTTGATAATACTTTCCAAAATTTCATAAAGAAAAGGAGAAATGGTTACAGCATCGATGGTCCTTGATTAGATCTTTGGTCTCAGGTCAAAAATTTACAAGTTGAAAAAACTTTAGGCAGAAAATAATTTACACACCAATGTTAAAATGAAACCACAGTAAGTTCTATGAGATATCTCTTGCCAGCATTTTTCAAGATGTTTTGACTAGCACTTCTCCACAAAATACAGTCTCCTCAGGACCTACAGGACTTAATACTATAAACTTCTCTGAGAGTAACATCCAGAGGATGAATAGAAGTTAAGTGGATGAAGAATGGTCCAAGCAGAGAAAGCAATATGTGCAAAGGCCCTGTGGCAGGAGAGAGCAGTGATGGGAGGCATTGTAAAAAGGGGCTAATTGATTGGATCTAAAGAACAAGAGCAATCATAGCGTGCAAGGAGGCTGGAAGAGTGCTCAGAGGCCATGGCGAGAACACTTGCCTTAGGATCAGATTTGTGTTTTGAAAAGATCACTGGCTAGAGTGGAAGACAGAGGTCAAGGGAGGTGAGTTAGGAGGCTACTGCAACAGGTCCAGTGAAAAGTTATGGGAGGTGGATTGAGTAGCAATGGTGGAGAAGGAGGGAAGTGAATGCAATCTAGAGACTGCAGGCAGTAATTAAAACCCACCCTGTTCCATGCACTGTTG
Organism: Neotragus pygmaeus; assembly: GCA_006410875.1. Lineage (NCBI taxonomy): Eukaryota > Metazoa > Chordata > Mammalia > Artiodactyla > Bovidae > Neotragus > Neotragus pygmaeus. The sequence goes on from SJYV01055638.1 coordinate 288,231, forward strand.
TAGGTCTTGAAAAATACAGCAGAAAATAAGACAGGCCCAGGTCCCCACCCTCCAGGAGATTATAATCTGGCTCCAGGCTACTGGCTTGCATAACTGTGTGGGCGTTGGTGCCATTACTGAGCTAGGGAACACGGGAAGAGGGACCAGTTTCCAATTTGGACATGTTGAGTTTTGGGTACCTTTGAGAGATCCAAGAGGATGGTAAACAGACTGGTGGAGAGGAGAGGTCTGGACTGGAAATGCATTTCCTTCATCAGATGTAAATAGAATAAAACCAAGGGTTCCTTATGAGGCTACTGTGGAAAAACTGGCTTTAAAGTTTTTATAAGTCTGGCTTTTTCACAGAAAGGGTGAAAGTTGGCTTCATCTTTACCCTAAAGCCACATTTTCATGACAGCACCATATAATTGATTTTCCCTCCCCTAAGCCCTTTATACCAGAGAAGGTAATGGCACCCCACTCCAGTACTCTTGCCTGGAAAATCCCATGAACAGAGGAGCCTGGTAGGCTGCAGTCCATGGAGTCTCGAAGAGTCAGAGATGACTGAGTGACTTCACTTTCACTTTTCACTTTCATGCATTAGAGAGGGAAATGGCAACCCACTCCAGTGTTCTTGCCTGGAGAATCTCAGGGACGGGGGAGCCTGGTGGGCTGCCATCTATGGGGTTGCACAGAGTCGGACATGACTGAAGCAACTTAGCAGCAGCAGTAGCAGTAAGCCCTTTATACTGGCCTTCCCTAGTGGCTCAGATGGTGAAGAATCCACCTGCAATGTGGGAGACCTGGGTTCGATCCCTGGGTTGGGAAGAACCCCTGGAGAAGGGAAAGGCTACCCACTCCAGTATTCTTGCCTGGAGAATCCCCATGGACAGAGGAGCCTGGCAGGTTACAGTTCATGGGACCGCAGAGTCAGACATGACTGAGCAACTAAGCACAGCACAGGCCCTTTATAACTCTTTGAACCCTTTGCTATCTGTAAACATTGTCATAGGGTTTCTCCAGGGGCTCAGCAGTAAAGAATCTGCCTGCAGTGCAGAAGCTGCAGGAGACTTGGGTTCAATCCCTGGGTCTGGACAATCCCCTGAAGGAGGAAATGGCTGGAGGAGAAAATGACAATCCCCTCCAGTAATTTTCCCTGGAAAATTCCATGGACAGAGGAGCCTGGTGGACTACAGTCCATGAGGTCACAAAGAGTGAGACACCACTGAGAAACAGCGCCCACACACGCATACAAACAGTGTCACGAACTCTCTATATCTCCTTGAAATTCTACCTGAAATACATAACAATTAATACAATGTGATTTTTTTTTACTGTTAATATGACAGATTATCTTCAATGAATTTTAAATATTGATCAAGCCGTACATCACTGGAAAAAAACTCCAGTTCATTCCAAAAATAGAAATGTAACTGTGCCTGGAATTTTCTTTACAGAAGTAGATGATATATATATACACAAACACTTAATACATACATACATATAGACACATGCAAGATAACAGAATTAGGAATTAAAGCATTCAAGGAATGACTCTGTGTTATGTACACAATTTTAACTGCTCCTCTTAGGTGTCTTAAGATATGCACAGAAGCAAATCCAGACCACTAGTAGGTGGAATGAATGAATATTGTTTGTAGTATATACATGTATAAATTATATGTATAAAAGCTGAAAGTGACACAAGAATTCATCTCAGATGATACCATCCTTGCCTACTGGATATTTGGAATACAGTGAAAAAATGACATATATATGAATGGTCAGCTACTACTTATCTCTACACATGTAACGACACACCCACTACATACTTATACAGGTCATTGTTTGTATTAACTGATAACTTTCCCTGTTTGTGTTGCTATTGTTTTTTCACATCCAGGGGTCCTGAACCCCTTTGTCAGCAGTAACAATGTTCATCAAAATCTGCTTTATGCTTCCTTTTTTCCGACATCTTAGCGAGGCAGCCGTGGTTGCAGCTGCTCTCCGGGCTTTGCCATGCCGCCCAAGGACGACAAGAAGAAAGATGCCGGAAAGTCGGCCAAGAAAGACAAAGATCCAGTGAACAAATCTGGGGGCAAGGCCAAGAAGAAGAAGTGGTCCAAAGGCAAAGTTCGGGACAAGCTCAATAACCTAGTCTTGTTTGACAAAGCAACATATGACAAACTCTGTAAAGAAGTTCCCAACTATAAGCTTATAACTCCAGCTCTGGTCTCTGAGAGATTGAAGATTCGTGGTTCCCTGGCCAGAGCAGCCCTTCACGAACTCCTTAGTAAAGGACTTATTAAACTGGTTTCAAAGCACAGAGCTCAAGTGATTTACACCAGAAACGCCAAGGGTGGAGATGCCCCAGCTGCTGGTGAAGATGCATGCACAGGTCCCACCAGCTGTACATTTTGAAAAATAAAACTTTATTAAATCAAAAAAAATCTGCTTTATGTTAGAATTATTTATGCATGTCTATACTTCATGATGCTGTGAAAGTGCTGCACTCAATATGCCAGCAAATTTGGAAAACTCAGCAGTGGCCACAGGACAGGAAAAGGTCAGTTTTCATTCCAATTCCAAAGAAAGACAATGCCAAAGAATGCTCAAACTACTGTACAATTGCACTCATCTCACATGCTAGTAAAGGAATGCTCAAAATTCTCCAAGCCAGGCTTCAGCAATACATGAACCGTGAACTCCCTGATGTTCAAGCTGGTTTTAGAAAAGGCAGAGGAACCAGAGATCAAATTGCCAACATCCGCTGGATCANTTTCCTTCCAAGGAGTGTCTTTAAATTCCATGGCTGCAGTCACCATCTGCAGTGATTTTGGAGCCCCCCAAAATAAAGTCTGACACTGTTTCCACTGTTTCCCCATCTATTTGCCATGAAGTGATGGGACCAGATGCCATGATCTTCATTTTCTGAATGTTGAGCTTTAAGCCAACTTTTTCACTCTCCTCTTTCACTTTCATCAAGAGGCTTTTTAGTTCCTCTCTACTTTCTTCCATAAGGGTACCCCAGAGCAATTTTGTAGTTGCTTCCAGCATGTCCTTTTCTGTGGCCCCCAGTTCAGCACCAGTTTCTTAACTTGATGGGCTATGGCTTCTGGCCCATGATGACCCTGGAAATACAGCTGGTCCTGTTGCTGGGTTGAGGTAGTGGCTGCAGGGTTCTGCCTGGTCTCCTCGCTTTCCTTAGGAGGGCAGCTTTGTATAAGACACAGCCCCGGGTTACAGATGGCACAAGTTTACTTCATCCTCTTTTCCACTCCTCATAACCCTGGCCTCCTTATTAATGAGCAGAAAGAAAAAATAGAGACACAAGTCCTGCATTTATGTTCACTTTTAGGCTTCACAACTGTGTTACTCATTTGTAGCCGGGACCCGTGCCCACTTCATCTTCAAATCTCCCAGATTTTCCACTGCAGTGTTCTGTGCCAAGTAATTACTCAGTAAGTTTATTGACTGTATTGATAGATGAATTCCTTTAGGATACCTCAGAGTGATTATTTGGGTTTGCAAGTGATTTTCCACTTCTGGGGTCTTTTGTGTGTTAAACATTTCTGTGTACTAATTTTGTTCTGATCTTCCAAATGCATATCCTATGCCTTTTACCCCTTTTACTTTTCCTGCCCCCAAACCTTCGGAGAAGGCAGTGGCACCCCACTCCAGTACTCTTGCCTGGAAAATCCCATGGATGGAGGAGCCTGGTAGGATGCAGTCCATGGGGTCGCTAGGAGTCAGACACTACTGAGCGACTTCATTCTCACTTTTCACTTTCATGCATTGGAGAAGGAAATGGCAACCCACTCCAGTGTTCTTGCCTGGAGAATCCCAGGGACGGGAGAGCCTGGTGGGCTGCCATCTGTGAGTTGCACAGAGTCAGACACGACTGATGTGACTTAGCAGCTGCAACAGCAGCAGCAGCAGCCCCCAAACCTTAAGTGCTTTCCATATGCCTTCCCTTTCATTATGTTGAGAACATAGGTCTGTGTATGTGTTTTCCCACCTTATTAAATCTCCTTGCGTTTTGACTATATCAGAAATGCCCTTTTCGGTCCTCTCTTCCTTCCTCTTTTAAAAAATTTGTCAAAACTCACTTCTACAAAAATTCCATGTCTATTGCAGCTTTTTAGTGAACGGATGACAAATCTAAATAGCAGTTATTTTCTGTACAACATCTTTGAAATGTATTATGTCTTTCTTTTAACGTACCTTAATGATGTAACCTAGGACTGTACCTGTTCCTGTCATTTCTGTGGTACAAATGCCTAATAATGTGTAATTTTCAATGTGTAATTGCCTAATAGAAACTCAAAAATCAAGAAATTATATTTTCATATCCAATTTTCTAGATGGGAGAACATGTAATGGAGTACTGGGAATTATTCTTGAGGATGTGAATGATAATGGCCCAGTCATACATCAGCGGACAGTGATAATCTGTAAAACTGTCATGTCATCGGCTGATATTGTTGCTGTAGATCCTGATGAACCCATCCACGGCCCACCCTTTGACTTCAGTTTGGAAGGTGTTTCGGATTCAGAGTTACTTAGAATGTGGAGACTGACAAAGGTTAACGGTATGTATTTCTAAATGTACTCTGTCGTTTTCAGCATCAAAATGTCTAAAATATAGAATAATAATTCGCTGTATGGTAACTACCAAAAAATGAATGTGAGTTTCTCAGTGTTGGTGGGAAGAGCCTGTTTCTGGTCAGTCCTGTGCCAGGATTCCCTATGGTTTGCGTGAATTCTCATTCTCACGCTACACACTACCCATCCCGCTCTGACTCCACCAGACTAGATCTGATAGAAGCACTGCCAGGCTTGTGTGCCTCCCCCACACAGATTTTTCACATGACGGTGGTTTCTTTGGTCAGAAGGGAATCCCCATCCTTTGCAAGTGTGTTCCCAGGGAAGCGGACGCTGAGACAGTCTTTCTAGGCTGAATGTTTATCAAGGCGTTTCCTTGGCATCAGTACATGTGAATGGAAAGAAAGCAGAGTGGAGCAAACAGAGAACTCGAGCTGCAGCTCAGGCCAAAGGACAGCCTTGACTAACGCCTGAGTCGTCTCCATTCCTCAGTGGCCATTCTGTTCTGCGCACTTCCGTGACTCTGTCAGTGGTTTGGGCTGCCCGAGAGGGCATGACCTTTGGCAGGAAGGCCCAGTCCCTGGCGGTGCTGATAGTCTCCCAAGCAGCTGGGACCATACATCCCTGGTTGCAGGGGAGCTGGGAGTGCATCACAGTGTCCACTGTCTGATCCCTTTTCTGCACTGCATTGACTTCCGACGATTTTTTATCTAATGTTTTTTATGTGGGATTCTTCCCCGACTTGGTCCCAGTGTGTACTTCTGACTTTACCTTTGTTAAAATCTTTGGTGACAAGAATGGCAAAAGCAAAAGGAACTTCTCTCCGGGCCACCGTTGCCTCACTCCCTACATCAGCGCTTAACTTTCCAGCTCATTGTGTCTCCTGACTGCACAACCTGTGCACCATGTCCTGTCACTCCAGCTTTCATGACCCTAACTCTAACCTTCATCTACTGTAAACTGAATGGGGTTGCCTTTAAAATGCCCTTGAATGGTTTTCATCCCCATGCTTTCAGGGAATATTTCTTGATTTCCTATTATAAGTTGCTCTGTGAACTGACAGACAAAATTTTCAGTGTTTTTAATAACATTCCAATGAGTCCCAGGTGGAGCTAGTGGTAAAGAGTGTGCCTGCCAACGCAGAGACATAAGAACTGCGGGTTTGATCCCTGGGGGAAGATCCCCTGAAAAAGGGAATGGCAACCCACTCCAGCATTCTTGCCTGGAGAATCTCATGGACAGAGGAGCTTGGAGGGCTATAGTCCGTGGAGTTGCAAAAAGCTGGACGTGACTGAAGCGACTTAGCATTCCAATGAGTGTGTATGTGAGAAGCAACCTTATATTTAGATGACCTCTCTACTTCTTTTGTGTCATAACATCACATCTTTTTATATAATGTTAAAAGAGGCAGTAATTAAAAAAAAATTCCTACTTAGTACAGTGAAATGCTAACAGGATTATGTTGGTCAAAACTGTATTAGTTTAAAGTTTTGCTGGGCTGTGAAATAGTCCAAAAGCCTGAAAAACGCTAAGTGGAGAAGACTGTATCCTAAGGAGGCTTTAGGTCTCATTATACTATTTATTCTTCTTGGGCATTCATTTATTCATGTGTAAAATGGGATTATAGGGGGAAGTAAACAAGATAGACAATGCAATAGACCATGGTATGTTTTGAATCATAAATTTTGGTTTTGTTAGTCTTATTTCTTACACATTCATGGACACTGGGTTAATCATGCTTTCCTTTAAAATTGACTCAATTCAATGACTTATTTTTTTTACCCAAGTATTGAAGGTTTACATTTAGAGCATCAAATATGAAATAATAAAAATGTCACACTGGGCCAGTTAACTGGGGAGAATTATTCTTGGGCATGGGCGTGTGTAATCTATATGTATATAAGTAGTATATTTTTGGCTCTGTCCTCAAGACTGTTGGATTTTGATCTGGATATTTTCCATTCTTGACTTAAAAAAAAACACCATCAAAAGCAAAAAATATAAGGTTGGTCCCAGTGATGCCTTGATAGTAAGTTCATGGTTTGGCATAATATATGAAAATAAAGTAAGGAGAACCATCCGGAATTCAGACTGTGAAATTCTCTGATGAATCGTGCATAAAAGAAGATATATTAAAATTAAAATTTGGGTCATATTAAAATTTTTAAAGATATGATAAAAGTCAACCTCTTAACAAATCTATTATTTGTGATAAGAAGGATTTGTGTATGGACAGATAAAATATATTATCACAAAAGCCAAAAGGCCTTTATACAAAGAGGCAGCATAAACAAACTTGTATATGATCAGAAAGACTTTGTCCAGGCCCACTTACAATCATGTAGCACTTGAGCCATTCCCATTAGGAATATCCATTGTATGGAAATAATGCTGAATATCCTGTCACTAGTTATTTATGCTCAGGAGAAATCAATGACAATCTATAAATCATGGTTTTATTTCCTTTCAGATACAGCAGCACGTCTCTCCTATCTGAATGACCTCCAGTTTGGAAAATATACAGTTCCTGTGAGAGTTACAGATAGACTTGGCCAGTCACTCGTCACTCAGTTAGACGTGATATTATGTGACTGTGTTACCCCAAATGACTGCAACTTTTACCGAAGTCAGAGGACTGGCAACAGAGAAGTGATACTTGGAAAGTGGGCCATCCTTGCAATATTGTTGGGCATAGCATTACTATTTTGTGAGTCCTTTCATGAATTTAAATGATAACGTTTAAAATAACTTCCAGTACACATTCTTAGAATCAACACTGTTATCTATGGCTGCTCATTTGTATGTAGCTACATTCTTATTTCAGAGAAGGCGATGGCACCCCACTCCAGTACTCTTGCCTGGCAAATCCCATGGATGGTAACACACACATATTTAATTCTTACATTGAAAGTACATGTAGGTATCATATTAGTGCTGTTGTAATTGGTGCAGACGTAAAATTCAGCACAAATACAGCACTGAGCGTGCCCTTGTTTGTGGCATATCCATTTAAGGCAGGCTTTTCTAATGGATGCTGCTTTGACTCAAGCAATAATATTTATGTTTTCTGGAAAGTTGTTTTTGTATTTGTCATCATAAATTCATAACAGTCTTTTATGATAAACCAAAGTCATCTCTCTTATCCTGCAGGTGTCTTATTCACCTTGGTCTGTGGGGCTACTACTGGGGCAACCAAAAAGCCAAAAGTATTTCCTGATGATTTAGCTCAGCAGAACCTCATTGTGTCAAACACTGAAGCTCCCGGCGATGACAAAGTGGTAAATGTTTGTCTTTTTAAAATATGTACAAATGATAGGGATTTCCCTGGCAGTCAGTGGTTAAGACTCTGCACTTCCACTGTAGGGGGCGCCGGTTCAGTCCCTGGTCTGGGAGTTAAGATCCCTCCTGCCACGTGGCTCAGCCAAAATATTAGTATACATTCAAACAATAAATTTGCCTAACCAACTGTAGTGATCTTTTCTGGGAAAAGTTTTTTTGAAATCAGATAGCTTACAATATATGACATGTCATCAGTTGCAGGGGACAAATTAAATGACATTGATCCCATGGTGATATGTGGCATTTCGATTTGGCCATGTAATGTTACTGAATAGTAAAAATCCTTTGGCATATCATTATTTTTTTTTTCCCCCTATTTCAAGAGTGTCATGGCTTCAACTTTAAATCCTGTCTTTTTTATATATTGAAGCTGCTGGTTGTGCTGTAAAAGGGTTTCATTTAGTTATTCACCAATCATCAGCATAATGATTTTAATTTTTTTTCCGGCAGCAGCCATAAAATGACTACAGGCTTTAATCATCGTGGGAAGAACTTTAATGGAGGCTTTCAGGCTCTACTATGGGTTAGAAAGGAGCCTGCGGTCAAATATATGAAGCAATCATGCTAACAGGTGATTGCACTGCTTCAGCTTTGAGTTCCAGCCTAGTATGTGGATGAAGGAAAAAAGTGAAGTGAAAGTCGCTCAGTTGTGTCCAACTCTTTGCAACCCCATGGACTGTACGGTCCATGGAATTCTCCAGGCCAAAATACTGGAGTGGGTAGCCTATCCCTTCTCCAGCGGATCTTCCCGATCCAGGAATAGAACCAGTGTCTCCTGTATTGCAAGCAGATTCTTTACCAACTGAGCTATGAGGGAAGCCTCAGTATGTGGATGAGGAATAAATAAATTCCCTATCAAAATGTAATTGATGATTAGAGCAGGAAGGATCCAGAAAACAAAAGGATGTTGACATCTAGGAAGGTATTAGAAAAAATACCTAGAAAAACATAACATGGAAAGTTAGTGTCCAGAGCTTTGGTGTTCTTACTTTCTCTGCTGATTTGTCTTCATTTAATTAGATGACAAGGATTTAGTATTGTTGCTTTTTACGGCAACTTGTTATTTCTGTTAATTTTGTTTCAGTTGAAGGGAACTCAATTAGTCACTGAATAAAAATACCAATTATTATTTCTGTTTTTGTTCTAGTCAGGTGAAGGGAATGAATTTAAGCAGCATCAGTCTGTGTGAGACAATAGTGTGGAATCCTGAGCCTGAGATGTGAGATGCTGGAAAGATTTATGAAGTTGCACAGTATTCTAAGAAGTTTTTAAAAAAGGAGAACATATCAGGTTTTCTGACTTGTCTCAAGGCTCAGATCACTTGACATCTTGCAGTTGGCTTCCTGTATTGGAAGCTACCTAGTAAAGTAGTAGAATTAAGGTAGTTCGGTACCCAAGGTTGCCAAGATAGACTGAGTTCCAGCCCTTGGAATGCTTACCTCCTAGCATGAAAATTCATGGCATTATCTACATGATTTTTTCTCTTTTTCATTTTTTGTTTTTCTCTGTATTTCCCCAATGCCAACTGTTTTGTTTCAGTATTCCACAAATGGTTTCACAACCCATGCCGTGGGTGGCTCTGCTCAGGGAATTTGTGGCACGCTGGGATCCAGAGTGAAAAATGGAGGGCAAGAGACCATCGAGATGGTAAAAGGTGGGCACCAGACCACGGAGTCCTGCCAGGAAGCCGGGCATCATCACACCCTGGAACGGTGCAAGGAAGGTGCACAGCACACTCTGGATTCCTGTAGGGGAGGACCAATAGCAACCGACAACTGCAGATACACGTACTCCGAGTGGTACACTTACACTCAGCCTCGTCTTGGTGAAGTGAGTTTCTCATAAATCTGTTTTGCTTTCTTTTCAACTTTCTAAATGATTATGAAATGATTATGATCTTGATTTTTCACCTAATGATTAATCTACTCATTAGTAATTTGCTTTTCCTTAATTTTGATTGAATTGCAATCAGAGGTTAAATGGGTATTGACTTTTCTTCCTATTTTGTTTGGTTCTTCATTCTTTCTGAAAGAATAAGATGATACTTAAATTCTTTTCCTCATGGCTTTGTGTTGCCATTTCCCATCAGACAAATCAGGTCTTAGAGACCAACAGTGGAATCTGAGGCAATTCCAACCTGCAGTCACTTTGCCTATCTGGAAAGCTTTGAGCCACATGCATTCTGGTTCAGTTGTATGAATGCATTTCACATTAGCCATAATCTGGAAAGGGAAAGCAATGATAACTTAAAACAAACGCTTGCATACTTGCTGCCTCATGTGTGACTTTTAGAAACCTGCTATGTAGTGAATTAATTGATGGTATAATTTATGATGCAGACCAATCATGTGCATTTTTTATACGTAGGAATCCATTAGAGGACACACTCTGGTTAAAAATTAAACAATGAAAGGTAAATCAAAGCAATTATTTTTATGCTAGTAAGTCTTGGTGTTTAAAATAATAATAATAAAATATGTTGTGTTTTTCCTCTTGGCAGAAGGTCCAGCAGTGTGATCAGGATAACACCCATATGCAAGCTCAAGACTACGTCCTGACCTACAACTACGAAGGAAGAGGATCGGCAGCTGGATCTGTGGGCTGTTGCAGCGAACGACAAGAAGAAGATGGGCTTGAATTTTTGGATCATCTGGGACCCAAATTTAGGACACTTGCGGAAACATGCATGAAGAGATGAGTGCCTTCTAGATGGTCTACAAAAGCCAATGGGTTTATCGTCTTTTTTTTAAATAAGCTAAGATTTTTTTTTAAACATAGAAGATGCTATATTTGGGGCTTTTCCCCTTTTTTTTTTGTTGGGATCTCTTTAGCCAAATGCGCATTCACTGAGGGATGCTGTAAATAACTACACAAATTTCCTGGCTTTTTCATAGTGTTTAATTACTTTTCTTCCACCTAAGGACACCTGCAGATAGACAAGAAAGTCTGCGTTATTGTTTACATTTGGGTATAATGACAGCAGCCAGTGTATAGTGCAATACAATGTAATGAATTCACGTGTATATCATAGACTACTTGAAGTAGAATCAAGTGGAAAATTGTAGAGACCTTGCTCTAACTTAATGTTCAGTTACCTAATTCATTAATCGTTTGTATGGTACTTAAAGACTGCTGTTCTCCTAAACATTCTAAAGTGTTTATACTGTATTCTTGATGTTGTTTTAGTCTTGTAACATGATACGTAAATTCTGTCTTCATAAAGCAAGTGTTGACTGTTACTATAATTCCATTTTGGTGCAGTTTAGTTTCTACCTTGTATTCTTTGTGAAATCTGGCACTGATTTACACTTGCTCTGTTACTCACCTTCTCCGAACATTTACATTTTAAAAAATGCTTTAAGGGTGTATTTTTATTTCTGTGAGGTTTTGGTCTTTGGTCTCCTCGCCCCTGCTCTCCACAGCCCCCTTGGTCTCTCTCTCACCTTCTTTCTCCTCCCTTCGTTCCCTTCTCCCTCTCTCTCTCTGTCTCTATCTTGTTTGTGTTCTTAAAGTTTTTATTTGGGTTGGAGAATCTAAATATAGTTAAAAGCCATCTCTCTTTCCTCTCTTATAAAGTTCTGTGTTTCTCTTTTATATAAGCACCTGTATTCTTGCCTTTTCTTAAAATCAATGTAATGTTGATTTTACTGTTTGAACTGTTTTGGTGCTTGCTTCATTATCTTCTCTACAAAGACTTTAATTTTGCCACTAAATTGTAGAAATACATCATGCTTTTATTAGATGCAGCATTTTATGTTAACAAAAGGAATACTGTAATTAAAATTGGGATGTGGGCATTTTAGTGTATTTGTCTGGTTCTCAGTTGCTCAGTGGTATCTGACTCTTTGTGACTGCATGGACTGTAGATGCCGGTCTCCTCTGTCCCTGGGATTTCCCAGGCAAGATTACTGGAGTGGATAGTCATTCCCTTCTCCAGGGGATCTTCCCGACCCAGGGATTGAACCCATGTCTCTTGCATCTCCTGCATTGGCAGGCGGATTCTTTACCACTGCACCACCTGAGAAGCCCAGTAGTATATTTATAGTTCATTATTGTAAAGATCCAGTTTATAATCACAAAATAGTGATGGTTTTTGAAATAAGCTTTGAAATGCAGGGATCTTGAAAGCCTTCTAGGAATAATATAGCTTTTTAGATGAGATGGCTAGTTACATCTATGTGTTTGTAAAGTTTGTTTTTTTTAATATTATAAGATTAAAGTTTTTAATGAATGTAGAAGTGGTCCAAACTATTTACATTTTGAACTAATAAGACAAAATTAAACTTAATAGCCAACCAAATTCCAGGGTAAGTTTCACAGCTGATTTCAATCAATGAATTTTCTATGTATACTAACCATTGGACATTTAAAAAATATCTCTAATATTTAGAATTGTTAATAATATGCCTGCTTTCGAATTCACAATATTGGCTCATTCCAATTATTTTTAAGAATTAACATTGGGTAGTTCATTGAATAATCTGTTTATCTTTTCAATAGTTTCATTGCTGCTCAGTCAAAAATACAGTTTCTCGATGTTATTTATAAAATTCTTGTACGTGACTAGTTATGGTAAAGTAAGTCAGGTAGTTTTAAAAATCAGTGTGTTTGTTAATCATGTGTCTGATATGAGCTTATGGGATGGTGTTTTCTTACTTAGAGAAGTGAGGCTCTTTTAGAATCCTGTTCTAAACATTTTAGGATTTTAGAGTTTGATTTGGAGAGGTCTTTGGTTGTTATCATCACATTTATCTAATTTTACTGTTCTAAAGACTGTGATGCTATGGAATGTTGGTTAAGTTGCATAATTTCTCCATGTCTGTTTTTTTTTTCATCTGAAATGGGGGATAATAAATAGAACTCCTTTTCTAGGGTTCTCCTGGGGTGGTTGCAAGACATTTGAATAAAAAATGGTTTTTAAGCATGAAAGTCACTCAGAGTGGTCCACCCAAAAGGCACTCCTATAAAACTAAACAATTTAAAATAAGTTACATTAATAACCCATTTCATGTTAACAAAAATCAATTAAGAAAATAAGATAATGGGAGGATTGTCTTTGTTGTTGTTATTTTGCTTTTGACTTTTGAATATCTGTCAGTTGAGCGTATGTTTCTCTGTAATGATCATCCAATGACCGAATCTTCTATTTCCAGTGTTTCAGAACATACATTGCAAAGATTGCTGAAGTATCTACAAAGGATTGCTTTGTTGCAAGTAATATGAAACTACTTTGTTCAAATTGGATGGAAAGAAGAACATCCACTTCTTAAAATGGGCACTAATTCTGGACCCCTATGAAAATTACATGTGCTTAAGACTCCTCCTTCAAGCTTATTCTTAGCTGTTCTTCTAGCTTTTTCTGCAAAGGAATGATTTTCCTCAGAGGCAAGCAATTGCTTGCCTGGGAGTTTAAGACTTTGGCATTCACGATGGTAACCTAGATGCAAACACTCCAGAAAGACTGCCTTGATGCAAATGCCCAGCCCCACCCTTATTGGCTGTGGGATTGGAGAAGTCACTCAGACTTTGAGTCTAGTTTCCCTACTTGTATGACCTGTACTGAGGATGTTGGAAGAGTCTGCATGCGTGCTAAGTTGCTTCACTTGTGTCTGACTCTTTGTGACCCCATGGACTGTAGCCAGGCTCCTCTGTCCTTCAGGCAAGAACACTGAAGTGGGTTGCCAGGCCCTCCCCTCCTCCAGGGACTGGAAGAGTCTGCTTCATAGTTGTCAGAATTAAAAGAGTTAATTCATGAAAAGACTTGGCACCAAGTTAGCCCTCAATATATATATGGGCTTCCCTGGTGGCTCAGATGGTAAAGAATCCACTTGCAGTGCCGGAGACCTAGGTTTTGATCCCTGGATTGGGAAGATCCCCTGGAGGAGGGCATAGCAACCCACTTCAGTATTCTTGCCTGGAGAATCCCCATAGACAGAGGAGCCTTGCGGGCTACAGTCCTCAGGGTTGCAAAGAGTTGGACAGGACTGAGTGACTAAGCACACATGTATGTTACCTGCTGCTATTATCATAGGAGAGGAAGATGCCATAGTTGGGAATAATCATAGATCCAGGCTCCACTTTTTAGCTGACATCTTGCCACGATGTTCCCATTTATTGTCCCCAGAAGCATGAACAGTGTTTTAACTATGATAGTCTTTGAGAACATCACGGCTAGTAATAGTGTCCAGATCGCTCATTCTTGGTAGTCAAGAAGTTAAATCATATTCATAGCCCACAAATCAGTATGATCAATTTTCAGACTTAAACAAAAAGCAGATAAAATTCCTTATAAGCCATACACTGGTGCGGGAAGCAAAAATACTGCTTCAATAGGGGAAGCCTACAGGAAATTGCCATTAGTTCAGTGCAGTCTGCATTTGGGGGTCTCCATGTAATCATTTTCTGCTTTTAGGGATCCCTCATTTTGATACTGGCTTTAACTTGATTCCACCCCCCCTTTTTTTAGAGGAAAATCTGACTTTGACAACAAGCTTTCCTTTAATTTCCATCTCCAGCCTTTTCCTGGGCTCCTGATTGAAATCTTAAGCCCAGATTTTGCCCTGGTCGTCCCCTTAGGCAGTAATGTCCTGAGGACAAAATGCTTCCTTCTATGGACGTAGAACCATCATTTTTTCTACCTCTGTGCATAACAAAGCTCTAAGAGGTTGCATGAGATCTGTGTAGGTCTGTACCTCTCATTCCCATGCTTCTGTGAGACCCACGTTACTCTGGTAATTTTTAATTCATTAGGAGTAAAGACAAACGGTATGTTACCACATCCAGTCAGGCCCTCCTGAGTTTCCTGTGTAGTATCCTTGTAATTACATGAAACTCTCGAATTCTCAGTTTCTCTTTTTTGCCTGCATGGCACATCCTTTTATTGCCCCAAACTGCCAAACTTTCTAAGAATGTTAATCACAATTTCGTTTGTTCATTTCTTTGCATACAGTCATTTGATGTCTTCCCAGTACCGCCACAGAAGGCCTTCCTAATACAGACTGTGCTCATATGTCAGAAGGAGCAAGCTGAATCAGCTATGCTCGGTGTCCACACTGGCACAGGACAAGGCATGGTGGAGTTGTCCCTTGTGCTCCTGTAGAAAATCTGTGCAAAGCTAAGAGGTTAGAGCTTTCAAGTTTTTGCTGATTGCCTGCCTACTGTTAGTTATGTTAGAATGTAGGAATGAGGATGGAGCAAAATGCTAATTCTGTCACAGTTGACAAAGAGCAGCAAATTTTGGCAAATTGCTGAAATATTTGCTGGCACTATCTTTTAGAATGTGGATTCATAGCTCATTTGCTTCAGAATCACCCATGGTGTTTGGTAAAATAAAGATCAGAATCACAGGGTTGACAGGCTATTGAGAAGAAATATGGAAGGCTGTGCTTTTTCATAAATTTCACAAAGTCTGAGAACCACAGAGAGGGATTGGTAACTAGGTTTGGGTAATTATTTGGAAGCTTATGAAACAAATATTTTAAGTTTTGCTCCTTCATATCAGCTGCTTTGTGCAAAATGCTGGAAATGTATCAAAGTTGACACACGTGAGTTTGTAAAATCCCATAATTTCAGTTAATTAGCCATTTCTGAATGAATTTTCTGCTCTGTGATTCCTGCCAAACACATGGAGGGAAACTAGAGGCAAAGTCTTAAGGTAGGATCGTGGGATGAAGGTACTGAGTAAACACTCAATAACAATGAACTAATTTTGCTGCATAAATGTTGCTAGCCAATAAAATACATGCAAATTATGTTGTATATATTCCCAGAACAAATCAGGGTTGTCAAATCTCCAGAGACAAATGGGACAAGGAGGTCAGCACCAGGAGCAACAGGTGACTGTCTATGAAGTGGTAGAAACTTGGCAGTGTTATGCTGTTATGTGGAAGCTGTGACAGGTAGGGTGACAGGCACTGATCGCTGGATAACCATGATGGCTAGGAGCTTCAGAGGACCTTATGAAATAGGACAGGAACCTGGGGAAGAGTTGAGACTTTGGCTTAAAGAATGTTTCCGGTGGGAAGTGGGCCAACTGTAAAATTTCTGAGAACCAAGGACATGAGGTGGAGCCGTGGGTAATGAGATGTGAAAGCTAGAGTTGAAAGGAGAGTGATGGGGTCAAGCTACTGAACTTTGGTGCAAAATTACCAGTCAAATCAGGTAAAAAGAATTTATCCTGACAAGGTGAGATAATGGTGCAAAGACTCTACACACACGCAAGGATGTTTAGCTCAGTGACATGAGATATGTGGATAATTGGAAATAAGCTCAGTGTCCCATAATGGGAAAATAAGTGATTGGTAATACATTATTGTGATACAAGGTACTATAACTGAGGATTACGAATGTGGTGACCATGGACCCTAACTCTGAAAGACATGAATCCAGATACCAACTTTGTTTCCAGTAACTGAGGAACCTTGGTAAGTCATGGGAGCCTCAGAATTCTTAACGTATAACATGGGGACAAAATAGGAAGAAATAACACAATACATGTAAAGATTCTTTCTTAATGCTTGACTCATCAATGTATTAATAAATGTAGTTGTGATGATGATAATAGAATAGTAGGCTCTAGTCCATGGGGTCGCCAAAGAGTTGGACATGACTTGGCAGCTAAACAGCAACAGCAAAATTTTATTTTGAAGGCTATTTAAATAAGAAAAGGTATAAAACATAGCATTCATTAAAAAATAGAACAATTCCCTAGATCAGTATAATTCCATATTCATAAATGTAAAACTGTATAATATACTAAAATATTGAGTGGTAATTTCAGATGAAATATTTCTTCATTATGTTTCTGTGTTTCCATTTTACAATGAGTCTTTATTGTAAAATCGGGGGAAACTAATAAATAACAAAAGTTAATGGACTTCAGGCTTTTGGAGATTTATAGACTTCTGAGAAAAAGAGAAAAAACTTTAAATCTTAGCCTTACAACATCAAGGCTACAATGAACATACATTCACAGTAAATGACTGAGATGAAGCAAAAAGTTTTTATCATTTTGTAATAGAGTGTACTCATGTTTTTGGTCTAAAATTTTACATTGTATGTGTGTACTCAGTTATGTTCAGTTATTTGCAACCCCATGAACTGTAGCCCACCGGGCTCCTCTGTCTGAGATTATCCAGGCAAGAATACTGGAGTGTGTTGCCACTTCTTCCTCCAGAAGAGCTTCTCAACCCAAGGACCTAACCCTTGTCTCCCGAGTCTCTTGCATTGCAGGCTGATTCTTTACCACCGTGCCACATGTGAAGTCCTTTAACACACAGATTTTATTATCATTAAATTTTCATATGCTGGCTAGGGACCAAGAAAAAGTAATCAATTTTCTAGACATGCCAAATGAACTATTTCAAATATTTGCCTGAGTGCAACTGTGAACCAAGTGAATTGTTTATTTGTAGTAAGCCAAGCTTTACCACTTCCTCCTACCACGGACACGAAGTTAAGACTTTCAGAAGACTGCTGAAAAAGTCACTTTCTAATTATTTTAATATCTCCTTTACACAACATTTCCATATAAACATCAGTAATTTAAATTCTTTCTTTTTGCATGATGCATATAGAAATGTTTTAGAGTATAAATATCATTTTAAAACTTCTAATTAATAAAATTATTTCCAAAGCTCTTTATATGGTTCATTGACTGTTCACAATGAAAGAATTTGGATAGTTTCCTAGAACAGGATTTAACTTGCAGATACAGTTTAATTTTTTAATGGTTATAATTGGGTGCTGTTTCTTACAAGAATAATAATAATTTAAAACCTGCCAGTGCATCTTTACATNATGTGGTGACCATGGACCCTAACTCTGAAAGACATGAATCCAGATACCAACTTTGTTTCCAGTAACTGAGGAACCTTGGTAAGTCATGGGAGCCTCAGAATTCTTAACGTATAACATGGGGACAAAATAGGAAGAAATAACACAATACATGTAAAGATTCTTTCTTAATGCTTGACTCATCAATGTATTAATAAATGTAGTTGTGATGATGATAATAGAATAGTAGGCTCTAGTCCATGGGGTCGCCAAAGAGTTGGACATGACTTGGCAGCTAAACAGCAACAGCAAAATTTTATTTTGAAGGCTATTTAAATAAGAAAAGGTATAAAACATAGCATTCATTAAAAAATAGAACAATTCCCTAGATCAGTATAATTCCATATTCATAAATGTAAAACTGTATAATATACTAAAATATTGAGTGGTAATTTCAGATGAAATATTTCTTCATTATGTTTCTGTGTTTCCATTTTACAATGAGTCTTTATTGTAAAATCGGGGGAAACTAATAAATAACAAAAGTTAATGGACTTCAGGCTTTTGGAGATTTATAGACTTCTGAGAAAAAGAGAAAAAACTTTAAATCTTAGCCTTACAACATCAAGGCTACAATGAACATACATTCACAGTAAATGACTGAGATGAAGCAAAAAGTTTTTATCATTTTGTAATAGAGTGTACTCATGTTTTTGGTCTAAAATTTTACATTGTATGTGTGTACTCAGTTATGTTCAGTTATTTGCAACCCCATGAACTGTAGCCCACCGGGCTCCTCTGTCTGAGATTATCCAGGCAAGAATACTGGAGTGTGTTGCCACTTCTTCCTCCAGAAGAGCTTCTCAACCCAAGGACCTAACCCTTGTCTCCCGAGTCTCTTGCATTGCAGGCTGATTCTTTACCACCGTGCCACATGTGAAGTCCTTTAACACACAGATTTTATTATCATTAAATTTTCATATGCTGGCTAGGGACCAAGAAAAAGTAATCAATTTTCTAGACATGCCAAATGAACTATTTCAAATATTTGCCTGAGTGCAACTGTGAACCAAGTGAATTGTTTATTTGTAGTAAGCCAAGCTTTACCACTTCCTCCTACCACGGACACGAAGTTAAGACTTTCAGAAGACTGCTGAAAAAGTCACTTTCTAATTATTTTAATATCTCCTTTACACAACATTTCCATATAAACATCAGTAATTTAAATTCTTTCTTTTTGCATGATGCATATAGAAATGTTTTAGAGTATAAATATCATTTTAAAACTTCTAATTAATAAAATTATTTCCAAAGCTCTTTATATGGTTCATTGACTGTTCACAATGAAAGAATTTGGATAGTTTCCTAGAACAGGATTTAACTTGCAGATACAGTTTAATTTTTTAATGGTTATAATTGGGTGCTGTTTCTTACAAGAATAATAATAATTTAAAACCTGCCAGTGCATCTTTACATTTAAGCAGGAAAGAAAAAAAGCAACACAATGAATTTCAACCATTTTTAGTTTTAACAGATTATCTCCATAAATTTTATTTTTAAGAAAAAGGAATATGGGTCCAAATTCTGAATTTTTATCTCAACTGTTTTGGAACTCATCTGCATCTTTAGCTAAATCACATAATTTCTTCTTTGGGTGTATGTTTCTTCAGTAAAATTAGAAGTTAGACTAGATTAACTTCCTTGGTAGCTCTGATGGTTAAGAATCTGCCTGCAATGCAGGAGACCCTGGGTTATATCCCTGTGTCAGGAAGATCCTCTGGAGAAAGGAATGGCTTACCCACTCCAATATTCTTGCCTGGGAAATCCCATGGACAAAGAAGACTGGCAGGCTTGACTCTTTGGTTGCAAAGAGTTGAATGTGACAGTATTTAACACACTAGACCAGATTAAATATCTAGTCACTTTGTTATAATTTTCTATGATCCTTTGATATAATTTTATATGATCCTGTTAATTAAATATGAATGAAGTGGTAATTCAGTCTTGGTTTATCACTGATCTCCAAACGTCTTCCAAGTCAAAGAGATTGCATTGCAGTATCTGTGGTGTGGGGGAATGTATGTCAAGGACTGGGAAGGGTAGTTGGATTAGTCTGGTGTTGATTCCAGGATAACATGAAGCTGGTTAGTGTCCCTGATAAAGTGTCTTTAACAGACAAAATGCACAAGTCTATCCAAGAACTCTACTGACGCTTTGATTTATATAGTTGTCTGGATATGTACCTAAAACTCAATTACTTAAGAAGTTCTCTTTTGCCTTTTTTGGGGCCTGAATTCCTTTAGGAATTCTTCCAATAACATTTTGGCAATTTTCAGTCTATTGCGAAACCCTCCTACTTTTTTGTTCTTTTTTTGTTCTCACTGTTTCCCTCCTTTCTCGACTTCAGTTTACTTATTCATTACTATATTCTATTATAACCTCAACTTTCCCTTTCTGTCTTTGTAATTACTCAGTAAAACCCTATCACTGGATAAACCCCATCTGCCAACTATTTCATGAATCTTACTTGAACACGGCTCAAGAAAAACAAAACAAAACAAAACAGTTAACCATGCTGACTCTCACAATTCTGCCCTGTTACCCAAGTTCAGGGCTTTTCAAACAGTGAGACACAGACAACTGTTTGAAACAGCCAGTTAACTTGAAGAATGATCACCTGCATTATTAATGAATTAGAAGGTGATGAACAGAAATGGTCACTGTGTGTTACACATGGGAAAAGTAGGTATTGTTCATGAAATTTAAGTTCCAGATTACAAGTATGAAATGTGTACCATTTTCACAACATAAAAATACTTCTTGTCTAGTAGAGTCAATAATTCAAAAGACTGGTCTGGTCAATTTGCTATTTTACACCTACTCTCCGCATAAGTCTCAACTGACCTTCCGCACTTGGCAGATAACTTTTCATCTGCTTATAATGGCAAAATAAAAACAGGAGAGAACTCCCTTATCTTTCCACCACCAACTCTACCAGACTCCAACTATACCATGTAATTTGACCTCCATCCTTTATAATGGTTGAATTTCTCTCCTTCCCTTTAAGGCAACCTCTCCAATAATAACACTGGATCCTATTTCCTTTTGCTTCCTCAAGATCTTTGTTCAAGAAATTAAACCTCTCCAGTGTGTGTGTGTGCTTCGTCACTAAGTCATTTCCAGCTCTTTGGGACCCCACATACTGTAGCCTGCCAGGCTCCTCTATCCATGGGATTTCCCAGCAAGAATGCTGGAGTGGCTTGCTATTTCATCCTCCAGGGGATCTTCCTGACCCAAGGATAGAACCCGTCTCCTATGTCTCCTGCATTGCAAGCAGATTCTTTACCTGTTGAGTCACTAGGGAAGCCCAAACCTCTCCTGCATTATCTATAATCTGTTCTGGCCTGGATCATTTCCTGGATCATTTTCTTTCCTGGATCGTAAATAAAAATGCTTAATGGAAATAACAGCATAGATACAGTAGTTTTTATGTGCCATACTCTAAAGAATTTACATATGTTAATTATTTTTATGCTCATTCAAATTAGGAACTATTATTATTCCCATTTTATGGATGAGAAAAGTGAGACAGAAATGTTAAATGACTACTCAGGGTAGTGGTACAAGGATGCAGTAGAACCAGACTAAGCAATCTGACTCCAGAATCTAGGTTCTTAACCACTCTGCAATTTGCTTCTTTCGTGTGAATACAACTTATTTACCTCAAGTTGTTCTGCAGCTATTGCCTCATTTTTTTTCTCTCCCCCTTCATGGAAAAACCTACATAACAGAGACCTGAATTACGTTGTTGCAGAAGACTTTGAGTCCCTCAGAACATTTTAGAACCCAATTTCAAATTGCTTAGGCTGACAGCTCCACATACCTGCCTCAAACTTCACACATCCAAATGTGTTCAAACTTTACACATCCAAATAAAACCCTTCGTATCTTAAGCCAAATTCTGTCCCGTTTCCTTCATTTGTTTATTCATTGTATTCATACTGCTGCTTAGTCCAAGGCCCTTGTCTGACACTTTTGAATCTTCTCTTTCTCTCACATCCCATCTCCAATCTATTGATGACTCCTACGAGGTCTAATTTCAAGTTATATCACAAATCTAAAGTTCATCACTAGTTTCTTAACAGCAGCCATAATTGATTTATAAAATATATAAAGCAAACCACGCCTCCCTCCCTCACCACTACCCAAAAATCTTTCTATATCTTTGTTTTTTCAAGAGGTTTCTATACATTTTTATGAGCAGATGAAATTTAAAATAAAACCTAAACTCTTTAACAGGGTTATGAGTTTTTTTTTCCTTTGTTGCTTCTTTTTTACCACGTTATGTGCTAGCAGCCTTCATTCCACTCCAGCACCTGTTGGAGTCTCTGTGTTCTCGGAACAGACAAGCTTGTTCTTGATATCCAGGGCTTTTGCACTCTCTATTCTCTCAGACTGGGATGCTTTTCTTCTAGATTACTGAACCTCTCTATCATTCAGATCTCCAAGCTCACATCTCGATAAATCTGTCGAGATGACCTGTATAAAATACCCATTTCCCAGGATATTTAAACTAGCTTGGGTATCAAGGCTGTTTGGTCTTTCTAAAAAAGAAGTGACAGAAAGCTTATGGTTTCAGGAAGCATGCCTTCATCACTGTCAATTACATGTGCTTTGAGAACACTTCTATATTTATTGTCCCACTTAAGACTCTAGAATGTAGAATGGAAAAGCAAAAAAGTAGGCAGGCCATGAGCCAAAGTAAGAGATTTTTTAAAATACAAAACCCAAGGGGAGGGTTTTGTACATGTATGGCTATATACACCTATGGCTAATTCGTGTTGATGTATGATAGAAATCAATATTATAAAACAATTATTAATCAATTAAAAATAAATATAATTAATAAAAAAGAAAAGTAACCCCCCAATGTAAAAAAAAAAACCCCAAACCAAAAGGATTTTACTAGTGGTTCAGTGGTTATGAATCAGCCTTCCAATACATGGGATGCCAGTTTGATCCCTGGCATCAGGGAGTTAAGATCCCACATGCCACAGGGTAACTAAGCCCACATGCCACAACTGCTGAGCCTGCCGGTCACAACTGAGACTCGATGTAGCCAAATATAAATAAATAAACACATAAATATTAAACAAAAAAACAAAACCCCTAACATCCAGGTAGAAATGAGCAGACGTATCTCAAAAGGACCTGTGGTTTTTTCCACAGGTTTGAAAGTTTTATCCTGATACTGCCTTGCAGTAGTTAGTGTGAAGGCAATGGAAACACCGTTCTTTGTCCTGTGTTTACTGTGTTATGATGTCAAAAGGTCTCACATGATAGCTTTGGTTGTCTAAGTGGAATGAATACCAAAACAATACCTGATCTTTTTCTTCTTTTTCCCTATGGCTGCGTGCATCTAAGTAAATGGTGAGAATTGTGTCAATTGCAAGCAAAGTCTTAATAAACTGAAAAAACTGGAAATCACTTAAAACTCCAAGCCCCAAGAGTTAGAATAAATATTCTTGCCTTGAAATAGGAAAACGGAGCCATTAGAACCTTTCTAGCCATGAATATTTCACCAAAGATAGGAAACATCTAGACCTAAATGAGTCTGTGAAGGCCTACTTCCTTGATATAGATTTCTTCCATAATTGACTGCAATAAGAATAAGGTACCAACAGTCCAGGTAATAAATGAACCAGAAACCACAATATATTTCACCATGCTCACCATGAAAAAACTTGATGAAGTGTACAAAAGCAGACCTGAGTCTTTCTTGTAAAGTATTGATTAAATAGAGTATATAAGTGCTAAAAAGAGGGCTAAAAAATGGGGAAATGATTTACTTGTAGATGAAAGAGGTTGGGAATTTGCATCTTAGGAAAACCCAAAGACTTGAATTCTTGCAACATCAGTCTCATCACTTCCTAGGTTTTGTATCTGTCATCATATTTCAGAGTGAGTCAAGAGCTTCTACATTCCCGACTTCCCCAGTGGTCCAGTGGTAAAGAATCTGCCTGCTAATGCAGGGACATGGGTTTGATCCCTGGTCGGAGAAGATCCCACATGCCACCACTACTGCACCCATGTGCTGCCACTGCTGAAATCCTGTACTCGTGAGCCTGTGCTCAGAAACAAGAGAAGTCACTGCAAGAACTACTGATCTTGGTGATGATGTTCCTCAGTTTGAAGGTAGTCTACTTGAGGTTCCACTGGATTTGTTTTTAAGTTCATGTACATGACTTTTGGCATGTACAAATTTAGTAACATCATGATGCCTTTTATCCTAGGTAATCTACTACTGGGGACACACAGGAAAGAAATGAAATTCTATGCCTACAAAAAGACTTACACATGTTCACAGCAGCTTTATTCATAAATGATGGCATTAATAACACATTTACACACATATATACATGGTCAAGTTTCTGTCCCTGGTTTGGGAAGATCCTCTAGGGAAGGGCATGGCAACTCACTCTAGTTTCTTGCCTTGGAGAATCCCCATGGACAGAGCAGGCTATATACTCCATGGGGTTGTAGAGTCAACATGACTGAGTGACATGGCACAGCATACCTGGTCAAACTTGTACACTTATATTTGTCAAAACTTACTGAAGTGAATGCTTAATATCTATGAATTTTATCTTATGTAATTCAGGTGTAAAAGGAAAAATCTTTTCTAAAAATTTACACGTTCACAAGATGGAGAGGCTAGAGACTTAATAACTACCTAGCCCAGGACAATTATGTCAAACAACTTAACAGGCAATTTAAAACTTCAGTTACAATCTCTAAATAGACGGGGTTAGAGTACCCAGATCAGGCTGTCTTGGATCCTTGTTATTTTTAGAGGAAATTTCATTTTACTAATACTATGTTGTTGCCAAAAAGGTCTCTTTGATTTTGCCTCAACAATGGCCAAGTACAAAGGTTTACTGTGAACTAAAGAACATTGCTAAAAAATATATATAAATAAAGAACATTGTTTCCACTTGTTCAAAATTAAAAGAAAGGATTAGGGGAAGAATAAGCTAGAGGGCCATGGACAAACTTGGGAAAAAAAAAAAAAAAAACACCTGGCATATTCCTGGCCTGCCATTACACAGGATCTCCTGTTTCTGTGAATAGTAAAGTTTGGAAAACTATTGCTGAGAGAGACTCGTAGAGCAAGACTCAGACCATCTGTTCTCAGGAAACACTTTGTATATTATGATAAAGGAACGTGGCTGAAAATAAGATGTCTTTATCTTACATTATGTCATAAGAACATGTGGGTGCTTATCACTTTCCAATATCTCTCTGGAGGGAGAAAACCTTATTCCCAGTATGCCAATGAAAAGGAAAAGTTGATATCGGGTGACATTAGTGTCAGATATCTTGGGAATATTGTCATTTAGTCAATAAGTCGTGTTCAGTTCATTTGTGACCTCACGGACTGTATCCTGCCAGGTTCCTCTGTCCATGGGATTTCTCAGGCAAGAATATGGGAGTGGGTAGCCGTTTTCTTCTCCAGGAGATCTTCCTGGCCCAAGGATCAAACCTGTGTCTCCTGCTTGGCAGTCGAATTCTTTACCACTAAGCCATCTGGGAAGCCTTGCAAGTTAAAACTAGAACTTGTCAATTAGGAAAATATGTAGCTTATTATAACACTGAAAGGCAAATGCAAGTATAATCCTTGAAAGCAATGCAAGAAAAGAACCTTTGCTTTGGCCTTTAGTGTTTCAGTGAACACTAAGTAGCTAATTGGTGGAAAGCTACTGCTCATCTGGATACGGAAAGGCTTGGGAAACGGAGCAGGCTGAAAAGAGAAAGAAAAAATTAAGAAGAATAAATCTTGAGTAAATGACATTAAAGAGTAGATAATGAATAATCAATAAAATAAATGATTAATGGCAATAAATAATAACTGCTGAAGTAAATCATTGATTGCCCATAGAGAATTGGTGGGAAAAGCTGCTCCTTCCTTCCTGAGTGAGCTTCCTGAGCAGGGGGTCTGCCCCTTCCCCCAGCTGATTTTGAGGGATGGTCCTCCTAAACTTCTGGGAAGAAAGAAGGCTGACGGGGCAATGAATCAGATGAATGACACATGAGATCTGGAAGGTGGCCTGTTCACACCTGTAGCCTTGGAGCTCAAGCAACGCCCTCTGAACAACGGAAGCACACAGTGAGCTCCTGGCATCATGAGAACATACAGGAGAAACTACAGCCTCACCCAGTGGGAGGACATCTTCACGCTGAATGAAGCAAAGGATTATGGGAAGGTTCCAAGATGAGAGGAACTAAGCTCACCCTGTAACAGGGCTTTGTTATGCTGGGTTCCTCCAGTTCCTGTAAGAAGTCATCACTCACACAATGGAGTTGCTGTCTGTGTGGAAATTCCTACTCCTTCTAGCCTGGTGTGAAGTCATCAGGAGACCACTCCTCCTCTCTCCTTGAAAGGCCTGTTTGCAGAAGACAGGCTGTTGGTCAAGGCCTCAGAAGATTTCCCTGGAGGAAGAGTAAAACCATTGTCACAGTGGCTTGAATCATTTCTTAAGTAAGGAGAGACTGAAAGGGAGCATTTCTGAACCTGGCACACCCTATCTGGATTGAACTGTTGACAAAGTTGTTACTTAAATGGAATATTTCTGAATTTGAAAGATGTACCAATGCTCAAACTGTATATGTTTGATGCAAAGTGAGAGCAACAGGCCACACCTCTGTGGAGGGGAATGTTTTCTCTGAGAAGAAATGGATCATCCTACTGTCAATCACTCTCTGTAGAGATTAATCTCAAGATTAAGAACCGAGCATGAAAGATGAGAAAGTGTAAACTGCTGTTCCCCAGAAGGCCAGGGCTCATTGTGGTCTTGTTCTGAGGTTCTCTTTGCTTCCTGGAGCATTTCCGTAGGGGTGAAAGGAGAGCTTGGAGAGGTGACTTGCCATGGGGAAGACAGGAGGGGAGGGAGGCAGATGGAGACCCTGGGATGGCTCTTGTCCTGAGCAGCAGTGAAATATTACAGCTTACTCTTGTTTTCAACTGTCTCCAGTAGTCTTTTTAAAAGACCGCCAAAATGAAGCTCTTAGTGATACTCTGGGAATTTAGTGGAGAAACTTCAGTCACACTTTGAAATGTGGTAACAGGAAAGCAGAGTCCTCTCCTGGAGGCTGGCACGGCAGTAGCAGAGGTTATTACTCTCGGAGGAAAGGGGCAGCAGGGATGAGAAAATCTGACTGTCTCCCAAGTACCAGGGAGGAGCTTTCTCCAAAACAACAAGTGTACACATTAAGGGGGTGCATTCCTGTGTGCTCAGTCATGTCCGACTCTTTGCAACCCCATGAACCATAGCCTGCCAGGCTCCTCCATCCATGGGATTATCCAGACAAGAATACTGGAGTGGGTTGCCACGCCCTCCTCCAGGAGATCTTTCTAACACAGGGATCGAACCCATGTCTCCTATGTTTCCTATACTGGCAGATGGGTTCTTTACCACTGAACCATTTGGGAAGCCCATATTAAGGGGAGATAATCCTGGGGAGCTAATTTCTAAAAATTAAGTCTGGGAAGGCTCCTGGCATTTGAATACATGTTTGTACAGTATTCCTCACTGTCGCTCCAATAAGCAATTTGCTTGGATACTGTTTATCAGGGTGACTATTTCTCCTAAACAATATTCTACAAGTGCCTCGGAGCTACTGTTTCAGGGCAGAGCTCACCTGTGTCACCAGCAGGACTATTCAATGTGAAACTTGTACTCAGTTTTATTGTCCGCTTTTCATAAATATTTCTTCCCTTATCAGCAAATTTGTGCCAACTATCATACAGTTGTCTGGTTGCGTTTTACAGGGATATGTGAGGAGACCCACATTTGGGGTGTCATGCCTATTTAAACCACTGAGAAGAGTGCGTGTGTGAAACCAGCACCTGTGGGCATGGAGTTGTGCAAGGCTAGCCTTCTCAGTGGGCCAGGTGTCAGCTCCCAGCTCCTAGGGTCATTATCCTTTCTGTGGCTAGAGAGTTCTCTCTTTCTACTGAAAAAAAAATTTTTTTTTTTGGTTATTAGTTTTATTATACTTACTAAAGAACTTAATAGACCACTGTAAATGTAGTCTTATAAAAGACAAGAATATTTGTAGGAGAACTAAATTAACAGCTTTTATTAAACTTTTTAGGATGAGGAAAACAAGTGATATAAAATAAGTCATAAGAAATGCTCCCTGGTACTACTATCTCAAACCATTTTCAAGGTTTTACAAAATACTCACACAGCAAATACAAAAAGCTTCAACATACTCTTCTGACTTCTGCTGCAATAAATGCAACATTAACAAACATACAAATTTCCTCTGTACTTCTTAAAAGCAGAATTACTGAATTACTAATTTTTACAATGTCATTCATACACATTTTTATTCATATGCTATTAATGAGATCATTGCCAATACATACATTATTTTCCTTAACTTTTTAAAAATTAAGCCAATAGATGTCATGCAGCGATCAAAAACCTTACAGTAAATTACACAGGTTTGTAGTCCAATTTAGACTCTAGCTTCTTAGAATCAGCCACTTTTCTGACTGCTTTCACGAAGTCTTTCTTCCTGTACTACAAAATCATGATCGGCACGAATTGCAAACATACCTGCTTCAGTACGAGCGTTTCTTAGGTCTGCTCCATTAAAGCCATCTGAAAGCTTCACAGTTGCTTCATAACCTATTTCACCATGCTTTGTAATGGGACCTGCATGGATTTTCAATATATCTAACCTTGCTTGTTCGTTTGGTAAATCAATATGTATTTTTCTATCTAATCTACCTGGACGAAGCAAAGCAGGATCCAGTGTATCTGGTTGGTTGGTAGCCATGATCATTTTAACTCTATACAGAGTATCAAATCCATCCATTTGATTCAGTAGCTCCATTAAAGTTCTCTGAATCTCTCTATCGGCTAAAGTACCCTCAGAAAACCGACGACCACCAATAGCATCTATTTCATCCATAAAAATGATGCATGGCTGATGGTCCCTGGCATAGTTAAACATTTCTCTGATCAAACGAGCACTTTCACCAATGTACTTGTCTACTATAGAACTATATACAACCTTTAAGAAATTCTCGTGCCAAGAATGTTTTTCCTGTACCTGGTGGTCCATATAACAAACAGCCTTTTGGAGGTATTATTCCCACACGCTGGAATAATTCAGGATTTGTAAGAAGTAATTCTATTACCTCTCTTAATTCCCGAATCTGTTCTGATAGCCCTCCAATCTCAGAATAAGAAACATTCCCAGGGTCCTCATGAGACATGTTGTAAACCAATGGATCCACTTCTCTTGGCGAATATCTCATGATAGTTAGTGTAGTCATATCCAAAGCAACTCTTGTTCTTGGCTTCAGCTTACTTTTGTCAAGCTGTCGACGACAACCCACAACATATCTCGGTCCATTTGTAGCTTTAACAATGAGTTTTTCTTCAGTTAACTGTTTAAGTACTTCACCCACAATCTGCCCAACACTTTGTAGAGCCTTCAGATCATTTTCAGATTTTTCATACTGCTTGGTAAGTTCTTTTAATTGTTCCCTTAACTCCTTGAGACAGTTGTCAATCTCTTTGTGCTCCAGCAGTTTCTTGCGGTAGTCCTGAAGCGCCGTATCTCTAGGGTCCACCATGATGAGAAGCCGTCGCTCACAGGGGATGCCGGGAATGGCCATGGCTGCCCGGACGGGGGACGGGGCCTCTACTGAAAAATTTGACAGTTCATCTAGATCTGACATTTTATACTTTAGCATAAGCTCACCCTCCATTTTTGATCTATTTAATTATTGCTCTCACTCCTCAAACTAAGAAGACAACAAGGAAAACTAATATTTCTTTTCCATTTTTTGCACATTATTCTTCTAGTAGTGACTTCCAACTGACTTTGCAATTTGGGGTAGAGTATTGAAATAAAGATATTTCAGAATAACTCTTTATGGTTTACAATGTCTCATGATGATTTTAAATTAATGCTGTTATAGAAGGCATCTGATTCTAACCATATTCAAACCAAAGCTCATATTTTAAATACATTTTCAATAATCTCATTTGCAATTATAATTTTCATAAGAAAAATAAAAGGAGTTTCAATTTATCTTCAAGTCATAGTTATGTTATAATCATAACTGCCCATGAAGATTCACTTCTAAATTATAAAAATGGATTGCTTTTTATTGGGAGTAGGCTAATATACACATGATGGACAGATATATGCCTTAGCAATATAGGAAATTCCAAGATAGTTACTAATACTCCATATAGAAATTATTCAGTATTCATATTGCACCTAGAATTTTATAATACAAATAGAAAATATCACCCATATGCTTTCTTTCAACATTTCTAGAATAAATCCCTATAACTTTTATTTTGTAGAAGCCATGGAAGCTCAGAGTAGCTGTCATATAATCAGTAGGTTTAACAATCGGCTTAGTTATACAGTATATGATAGTTATCTTATGGTTTTAGTCACAAAGAAGAGAGTAGGAATCAAGTCAGACTCTAGCGGACAAAGCTGAAAGTACTGAAAGACTCCGATGCTGGGAAAGATTGAGGGCAGGAGAAGAAGTAGGTAACAGAGGATGAGGCGGTTGGATGGCATCACTGATTCAATGGACATGAGTTTGAGCAAACTGCAGAAGATGGTGAAGGACAGGGAAGCCTGGGGCGCTACAGTCCACGGGGTCACAGAGTTGGACATGCCTTAGCAACTGAACAACTGCAACAAGGAACACCCATATAGTGGCAGAAAGAGGTTCATTAATGAAGTTAGTAAGCCCATTTAACTCACCCAAAGTGATCATTTTACAGACTGAATGGCTGGCTCTCCATCGCATCCAGGATGGAATTCAACTCCTCAGCCTGGTTTGTTAGGAGACTATCTTTCTAACCTAATTCCCAGCTCAGGAGTTCTTCCATCCATGGTTCTGAAGAAACTTCTTTCTGTTTCCTTGATGTGGGAAGCCCTCAAGATTCTCCAGAGTTCCGCTAGGGTTATTTCTATGGCCTTAACCCCAAACATGCTCCTACCCTTCCCCTTTTCTCTGTTGGTTCTTATCTCAAGCATTATTCAGCCCTGGAGGCTGAGGGTTAAAAATCAAGGGGCTAGTAGATTTCCTTTGTGATGAGAGCTATGGTCCAGGCTTATGTTTTAAAGTCTACCTGAGGCCAGAAAACACTTTGAGAGGCTCACTCTTGAGGTCATGGTCAGAGTGAAGGTCTGGAGGATGGGAGATGAAAATAGCTGGAGTGAAGTGTGCAGAACTTTCTCTGAGACTGGAAGAGCTTCTCCATACAGAGGCCTCCAGTGGTGAGACAAAGACTCTGTTGAATGCATGGGAGCCTCGGATGCCTCAGAGACAGGACTAGGAAACTGAGCTCAGGGTCTGCATCCTGAGAGCGTAGGCTTAGTAGTCCAGGAAAGCCCAAGACTTTAGGAAAACCCACGACTTAGACAAATAGCCTATTGGGGGTGACCAGCATGGATGAATGAAGGTCATAGTGCCTTCTCTGAATAATCTGCACTCTGCCTGAGAATCCTGACCTTGGAATTTGTGTACAGACTTTGAGACAGCAACAACACATGTCCAAGAGGGAGTTCATCCTGACTCTAGTAGGTGAAGGCTTAGAGAACACAACTCAGTCTAGAAATAACGGAATGTCCCCTAATGTTAGGGTGGTTCTCAGGTGGTGTTAGTGGTAAAGAACCTGATTGCCAATGGAGGAGACATAAGAGACTCAGTTCAACCCCTGGGTTGGGAAGACCCCCAAGAATGGAGAAGGGAATGGCTACCCACTCCAGTATTCTTGCCTGGAGAATTCCATGGGTTGAGAAGTCTGGCAGACTACAGTCCATAGGGCTGCAAAGAATTGGACATGACTGAAGCGACTTGGCATGCACACCCTAATGTTATAAGCTACCTCTTTATTAAAAGGTTTAGCATACTGGGCAATGATCATTACCTTTAATCCCTTCTAGACTTTGCATCGGTCGGGATCTGGATTGTTTCCTTTCCTCCAGGGCCTGTGTAACTCTTGGCCCTGATGAACGTTTGTTAAATGATATTGAATCTGGAAGCCTCATTTTAGACTAGAAGCTTTTGTGTGGTGAATTTTTCTTTGACCACGAACTGAAAAACTGCATCTTAGTATAATTACCAGGTAATCCCTCAAATCAATAGTTTCATATAAGAAGAACAAATTCTTTCTTACAAGGTTCAAATAAGGCCATACCATAGGCTGGACATGAAAGCTCTGAGCTTAATCCCTCACATTTGGGGTGCGTGAAAATGGTGAGATGTCCGCATTTCCTTTATTTGCTTTCAATTTCTGATGTACCCAGTGTCAGCTTATTCGTGCCACTGGCGATAATTTCTCCCCAGTCCTTTATCTTATCGAGGGAGTGAAGTTTGGGATGAATACATCTATATTTTGCATTAACTAGGAGACTGCGCTCAACGTTTGATCAGAAGCTGGAGGGAGGATTTGCCGGTCCAGTGACAACGGTGTTCCTGGCACCCAGGAGCGCCCATGTTGGGGCAGGGATCCCTGAAGGCGGTTTAGGGTTCTGCGGTGGGAATGCGCCGAGCGGCGTCTGCGAGGAGGACGCCCCAGGACTCCGGGCGGAAGGCGGGGCAGCCGCGGGGTGCGGGGCGTGGGAGAGCAGGCCGAGAGGGGGTGGCCTGGACCGCTTTCCCGCGAGCAGCACCCTGCCGGGCCGCCTAGAAGCCGAGGGGCAGGCTCGGGCAGCTCCCCCGGCGGCTCTCGCGGTGATAAAACTTGAGAAATAACAAGGAGGGGCGGCTCGGCGTCTCCAGAGTCCAATCCCGTCTCAGGAGCGAACACGCTCTCAGGCAAGACAAGCCTGAAAGAGGCTCGGGCGACTTAACGAGCAGCCGAGAGCAGCGCACCCGCGGCGCCCCGGCACCTCGGCGGCCTGTGGTCTCCTGCATCCCGCCCGGTGTCCGCATCCTCCCTTCCCGGGCCCCGCGCCCCGATGGCTGCGCCCCGGCGCCAGAGCTCCCTGCGCGGAGCCCTCTGCAGGCAGCTGCTCCTGACCCTCGTGGTGAGTGGAGCCCGGGTGGGGTGGGACCTCCCCAGAGTCGGGATGGAGCAGGGGGTGGTGGTGGATGGGCCGTGGTCCCGCTGGGAGACCGATGCGGGCGAAGACGACCGAGAGGGGACGTCCGCGCCTCTGCTCTATCTTGCGGGGCACGGACGAGCCAAATTCGGGCTCGGTGGGATGAGGAGAAGAAACGCGTCTAGCGAGACGCACCCGGACCGAAGTTTTTAGTTGGGACTTATTCGGTTGTTTGAACACAGGCTGGGCTCTGGCTTCGCTGAGCTCCCCTTTGCGCCGCCGCGAGTGGGCCGGGGTTGGGGTTCGCGCTCCTTTCTCGGCTCTTAGTGACGGTGGTGGGGGTGGGTTTGGGTAGAGAGGGAAGAATGTTTGGTTAGGTTTCTGAGGATCCCTGAGTGAGTTACAGGGCGTTATTGGTGGCTCAGACGGGTAAAGAATCTGCCTGCAATGCAGGAGACTCGGGAATCTATCCCGGGGTCGGGAAAACCCCCTGGAGATGGCAATGGCAACCCATGCCAGCATTCTTGCCTGGAGAATTCCATGGACAGAGGAGTCTTGTGGGCTACAGTCCATGGTGTTTGTTGCAAAGAATCGGACACGGAGTGAGTTACTCCGGGATCCCTTGGGANCTTCCAGGTTTTGCCTCGTTTGGTGGCTACTCAGTAACTCACCGGAGTGGTCCACCCCCGTGAGCCACCCGGCCTGGGGCAGAGTGTACCTCGGGCGTCAGAGGGTGGACAGCTGAATTAGGGGTGGAGGTTGGGGTTCGGTGGTGTGATTGGGGAGTGGGGTAGGGTGGAGCAGAGCAGATAGAATCAGACTGAGAGGAATGTTGGGGTAGGAGTGTGGAGTTGGGTGGTACTTTGTCCAGGTCCAAGGAGGATGGTACAAGTCTAGAGCCCAGCCTGGGGTCTTTTGTGCCCGGGATACCTGAGACCCAAGATGAGATTCACCCGGAGAGGAAGTTTGGGACGATTCTCGAACTCGGGAGACACAAAGCAAAAAGGGAGGAACCCTGACGGTGGGGTCCCGCTGAGCTGCGTTCTGGGCGTGCTCTGGAAAGGAGCCTCGGGCCCTCGCCGTCTTCGCGCCTGAGGTCGGGTGGCGAGAGGGACCAGCCTGGCTGGGGAGCCGGTCGACTCAGGCTAGCCGACTAGTGCTTAGCGCTCTTCTGCCCCCAAGCAGGGCGAGTGGGTGCAAGCTTCGTCCTCTGTTTGAATCATCGAGTTATGAATAAAGGATTGGTAGCTATGATCTAACATATATTTATGGACAAAGCATCGTATAAATGGGCACGTCCATCTGCCTGGCAGCTATTCCAAAAAAAAAAAAAAAAAAGCTGATGGCAGGATTCTACACACGAGAGCTGCTCTCAGAGTGTGTTCTTTTCTGATATATTTCAAAGCATTTCCAGCTAATCTGTTTAAAAGCATGAATTTAGTGTTCCGTGGTTTCTCTGAGAAAGGAANAAAAAAAAAAAAAAAGCTGATGGCAGGATTCTACACACGAGAGCTGCTCTCAGAGTGTGTTCTTTTCTGATATATTTCAAAGCATTTCCAGCTAATCTGTTTAAAAGCATGAATTTAGTGTTCCGTGGTTTCTCTGAGAAAGGAATTCGGAAACGGAGAGAAGAAACTGTGGAGGTGCTGTGTTCCCAAGATTTCCCATGTATTCGCTGGAGGGGAGGGAATGGAACTGGAGGAACTGTCTGGGTGGCAGGGGGTGGCGATCAGGTGTTGGGGTGTGGCAAGACAAGAAGGTGCTTGTATATCTAAATAGAGATAACATCAGCTTTAGTATACGATTTTCTTGTTTAGGATTTTTTTTTTTTTTAAGAATTTCCTAAAGATTAGATTAAATGGTACCTTGGCTTCCTTGACCAGGGATGAAGCCCACACCGGCTGCACTGAAAGAGGAGTCAGCCACTGGACCACCAGGGAAGTCCTGAGACTCCTTGTTGACCATCTTATGTCTGTATTTCCTTTTGACTCCGAGAACCTCTCCACTTCTCAGTTTAATGTTTAAGGGCATAGCGTTTTGGAAACGCAACTTTCATTTTATGGAACCCTTAATGGCGCTCTGAAAGACAATCCCTTGTTTAAAGTGAGAACGCTTCAAAGCAGTTCTTTAACACAGAACTGAAACTTTTGACGTGTTCACTTTCCCATGCAACCGCCCCATAGTTTGTGGGATCTACCCTTTTCCACTTT
The DNA here is from genome assembly GCA_006410875.1 of Neotragus pygmaeus. Taxonomy (NCBI): domain Eukaryota; kingdom Metazoa; phylum Chordata; class Mammalia; order Artiodactyla; family Bovidae; genus Neotragus; species Neotragus pygmaeus. The sequence continues at coordinate 323,237 of SJYV01055638.1, forward strand.
TCTCTTCTGAATCTGCATCCCTGTCCCACCCTTCTAGCCTCAATATACTTTGTGTGTACTCTAAACTGCTATCTAATGCACTTAGTGGCTCAGTTTTGTCTGACTCTTCGACCCCAGGAACTGGAACCCCCCAGGCTTCTCTATCCGTGGGGATTCTCCAGGCATGAGTACTGGAGTGGGTTGCCTTGCCCTCCTCCAGGGGATCTTCCCAACCCAGGGATTGAACCCAGGTCCCCTGCATTGCAGACAGATTCCTTACCTTCTGAGCTACCATGGAAGCCCCTAAACTGCTATAATTAACTGCAAATCCTCATGTTTCCTTACACATATACAAAGAAGGGGGCTGGCGGGGAAGGGAAGAAAGGAGAGGGAGAATCTAGAAAAGAACCATGTAAATCTTCCTATTACTACTGAAAGAACTGAGGGTCTATTAAAATGTTTTTCCTTTTAATGTAACACAAATTGTTAGGAATGGTGAAAACTAATTCGTATTAGCTCAGTTGCTCAGATGTCTTGTCCTCTATTATAAATAATGAGATCCTTTTACATATTTAATGTGTTTGCCACATCAAATCCACTTTGAGAATTACATTTTCTATTCTATATTATACATGGTATGTCCTTGGACATGGTTAATCTATCATTTTCTAAAAGGCTGTTCAAAAGGAATTAAAATAGCATTTTCCTTTATAACATTCTTTCCCTCTTGAAGTATGTGGAATTCTTCCTGCAACCTATGTGTGCTGTGTCTTTTCCCAGAATTTATAGCATTAAATAATGAGAATAATATGACTCCTTTCCCACACTTTTTGATTATTGCTGTTCTTGATAACATTTGACATATTCACCTTTTTAAGATAAAAGTGAGTATAATACTTTCTATTATCTTTTGCATTGGTGGGGAAAAAACCTAGGACAAATAAAGAAGGAGAACTAGCTTATTTCTAAACTGTGTGCTTAGGAAATCAGAGTTGTATTTATTTACATCAGTGCATCTTTATTTACCTTTTTCAAAGAAGGTTATTGTTATTGGTGTTCATACTGAGATACAGCTATATTCCACTGTACTTTCTGAGTCACTAAATATGTGTAAGCCATGCACATTTTTTGGTCCTGTTGTAATCCTTGTGACAGTTGCTATGCCATATATGGTATCTCTGGTGACCTGTGGCTAATTATACTTCCCATTTAGGGTCCCATCTTACGGAGTTTGGATAGAAAGAAATTTAGTAGACTCATCAAAGCATTGAGAATATAGAAAGGTAAATCTTACAATTCAAGGTGATAAGAGTTTGAAAGGTAAGATTTCTGTCTTGGAGACAGCCAGTGTCCACAGGAGAAATGATGAATTGGAAATTCTGTGATCTTTATGCTCAAGGAGATATCCTTTATTTTCAGATATTCTATAAACTCCTACTCTTTGGCTTCTTTTTCCTCTGTTGAGAAAGGTGTCATTTTAGAAAGCCTACCTCGTGCATTCACTCTAAAATTGAGCAATAGTACAAAAGTGAAACACTGGCAGGTACACCAGTGTTTTTATTCTCTCTTGGCATTAGACAGTTCCTTGAGGATTTGATGATTTGTATGATAAGCTTTCTATGATACAATTAATTAAATTTGGACAGTACTGTGAAATGAAACAAAGCAATTTATTTTTCCTAAACTAGCATAGACAATACTTTATATTATCATTAAAAAAGATACTTAATTTGTTACATTTTAATTTAAAGTTGCTTACTACTCTATGTTCTATCAATCAGATATTTAAAGTTGGTTCTAGAGGGCTCCTCATTAAAAGAAATTCTTTTATAACTCAGTCAATCCAGAATTCATTAATATTAACAAAATTTTTTTTTTGTATCTTGTATTTTTCATTGGGCAGTCACCAGTTATTCTTAAAATACCTTTAAAAGTTTGTCATCTAATGGTGGTTTTATTATTTTTTATCTACTTTATTTTTAGTAATATATCCAAGTCTCAATAACATAGCATTACATGTCTTTATATTTCAGGAAACATAGCATGACTGACGGAGAAGGCAATGGCACCCTACTCCAGTACTCTTGCCTGGAAAATCCCGTGGACGGAGGGGCCTGGTAGGCTGCAGTCCATGGGGTCGCTGGGAGTCGGACACGACTGAGCGACTTCACTTTCACTTTTCACTTTCATGCATTAGAGAAGGAAATGGCAACCCACTCCAGTGTTCTTGCCTGGAGAATCCCAGGGACAGCGGAGCCTGGTGGGCTGCCGTCTATGGGGTCGCAAAGTCGGACATGACTGAAGCGACTTAGCGGCAGCAGCAGCAGCATGACTGAAATTGTTATGTGAATATCATCCTTTGCAATATCCATCCCTTATATTAGGGCATCCCTGATAGCTCAGATGGTAAAAAATCTGCCTGCAATACAGGAAACCCCGGTTGGATTCCTGGGTCAGGAAGATCCCCTGGAGAGAGGATAGGCTACCCACTCCAGTATTCTTGAGTTTCCCTTGTGGCTCAGCTGGTAAAGAATCCACCTGCAATGCAGGAGACCTGCCTTTGATCCCTGGGTTGGGAAGATACCCTGGAGAAGGGAAAGGCTACCCCTTCCAATATTCTGGCCCGGAGAATTCCGTTGACTGTATAATCCATGGGGTTGCAGTATCGGACACGACTGAGCGACTTTCACTCACTCTCTCCCCGGAAATCCAATTCGTGTCATAATTTCACCCACTCTCCAGCTACTGCTGACTCCCCGATTTGTATATCTAGCCTTGAGTTGTCCTAAGTATAAGTCTATCTATCCAGCTGTCTTCTGGACCTTCTCCTTAGATTTCCCGTGTATGTGTGTGCTCAGTCATGTCAGACTCTTTGTGATCTTTTGGGCTGTAGCCCACCAGGCTCCTCTGTCCATGGGATTCTCTAGGCAAGAACACTGGAGTAGGTTGCCATTTCCTCTAGGTGGAGTCTTCCTGACCCAGGGATCGAACCTGCATCTCCTGAGTCTCCAGCATTACAGGTGAATTCTTTACCAATGAGCCATCAGGGAAGCCACTCTGCTTCCACTAGATTTCCCACAGGAATATAAAATTTAGTATACACCAGGCAAAACTCATTTTTTTCTACCATTTTTACCAGCCTTGCCAGTATTCTGCTCCTCAAGGAACTGCTCTCTTCCTGTATTGGTTGGTGATACTTTTATCTGCTCATCTACTTTATCTCTTTATCTATTCTATATTATAAATGGTATGTACTTGGACATGGTTAATATATCATTTGCTAAAAGGGCTCATCAAAAGGAATTAAAATAGCATTTTCCTTTATAGCATACTTTTCACCTTGAATTAATTGTACACCATTTCCAGCAATGTTTATTATACAGAGACAAAGATGAATGACCTGCTGCTGTATATTCAGCATGGATAAATTACACAACATAATTCATGCAAAGAAATCAAGTTGCTTACAATTAGTGTATGACTATATATATGTAAAGCTTAAAACTGATAAAATGAACCAGTCTTCTTTAGGGGTACATACACATGGGATACAATTAAGCGGAAATAGGTAAGTAAATGATTTACCAAGATAAAAAAATCATCTGTTAGAGTTTACTTGAATTTGGAGAGGTCCCTCTATCAGGGAAGAAAATGCAATTGGGGAGAGTTAAATAGGAATTTTGAAAATAATAGTAATGTTTTATTTCTAAAACTTTATAACTTTAAGGCAAACTATAACTTTAAGGCAAGTGCCCTAGTGTTCCTTTTATTTTTTATTAAAATACATGTGTAGTTAGAATATATCTTAAGAGGGACAGTTTAAAAAAAAATGAAACAAACAGTANGTTAAATAGGAATTTTGAAAATAATAGTAATGTTTTATTTCTAAAACTTTATAACTTTAAGGCAAACTATAACTTTAAGGCAAGTGCCCTAGTGTTCCTTTTATTTTTTATTAAAATACATGTGTAGTTAGAATATATCTTAAGAGGGACAGTTTAAAAAAAAATGAAACAAACAGTATAGAGATTAACGAAACCAAACACTATTATTTGAAAGTACAGACAAACTTGCTACAATTGCACAAGTGAAAAATAGAAAAGGCATAGATAAAACAATATTAGGAATAAAAACAGTCACATTTATGGAGAGGATAGAAGTTTTAACAAATAGATAATAATATTTATGTATTATTCTAGCTAATCTGAAAAAGAGACAAAATAGACAATTTTCTACAAGGTACAAACTGCCAACATTGACTTGAGGAGGTGTACAAATTCTAAATAGACTTATAAAGACACTGAATTAGAAGCCAAATGTCTCCACTTACACACACCCTCATATCCATCAAGCGTAGACCTGTGTGATAGGTGAATTCTTCCATAAATATATGCAACAGATAACCTCTACCTTTTATAAATTGTTTCAAAGAATAGGAGCAAAACCTGGAACTCTCCCTAACTCATTTTATGAAGATAGTATGAAGAAAAAGTAGAAGCCTGATCTCTCTTATGATCAAGTATTTTAAATATTAAAATAAATGGCAGCAAACCAGACTAATAAAGTATTTTTAAGAACATAAAGGCCTGTTTACGGAATTTCAGTTTTATTCCATTCATCTGTATGTTTATCCTGATGCTAGTACCACTCCGCCTTGATTATTGTATTTTTGTAGTAAGTTTTGAAATTGGGAAAATTTTCAACTTTGTTCTTTTTCAGGTTAATTTGGGTCTTTCAGTGCCCTGAATTTCCTCAAGGATTGATTTTCAATTTCTGCAAAACAAAACAAAACTATTTGGGATTTTGATAGGGAGTGCCTTGACTCTGCCAGATGAATTTTGGGAATATGTGTTTCGACCTATGAAGATGGGTTTTCTATTGTAAATGAAATTGTTTGCTTGCTTTTGGTTTCAGGTTCTTTTCATTGCTAGTGGACAGGAATGCAATCAGTTTTTGTATGTTAACTTTGTATTCTGCAACCTTGCTGAAACCATTTATTATTTTTGATAGTCTTTTAGTGGATTCCTTAGGATTTTCTATGTGTAATACAAGATCATATTATTTGAAAATAGAAACTATTTTGCTTCTTCTTTCCCAATCTGGATGCCTTTTATTGTGTGTGTGTGTGTGTTTCTGTGTGTAACTGCCCTGGCTAGAAGCTAGAAGCCCCAGTACAGTGTTGAATAGAAGTGATAAGAGCAGGCATCATCATCTTGTTCCTTCTGTCAGAGGAAAGCATTCAGTCTTTCTCTGTTAATCATGATGTTTTTCTTAGATGTTCTTTATTATGTTGAGCAACTTCTCTTCTATTCCTAGTTTGTTAGAAAATTTTAATTGTAAATCAGTGTTGGATTTTTGCACCTATTGAGATGATCATATGGCTTTGTTCTTAATTCTTAAAAAAAACAAACAAAACCTACTTTACTAAGGTGAAATGGACACACAAAAAGCCGGGCATATCAAAGCATACCACTTGATGAGCTTGGTGATAAATATCTAGCTGCAAGATCATCACGCTCTATGCCATAAGCATATCATTACCTCCAAGTTTTTTCTTGCCTTCTTCACTTACTGTTATTATTTTATTTTGGTAAGAACACTTAAGTTTTATCCTCTTAACAAAAACTTTAGTATACAATACAGTATTGTTAACAGTAGGCACGATGCTATACAGTAGATCTCTAGGACTTATTTATTTTGCATATCTAAAACTTTGTTCTCTATTCTATACTGTATTAATGTGACCATTTTTTCCCCTTAGGTCTTCAGTTTTGCTTGTGAAGCTTGCAAAAAGGAGACATTTAATGTACCTTCCAAACTAGAGGCAGACAAAATGATTGGCAGAGGTGAGCACTTTCAAAACAATGTTTTTAAAACAGAAATGTAATTTACTTATGCTGGAAAGAGCATATTATCCAATCTTTGCTTTTGGAATTAGCCTGAACGTATATATAATTAGATATAATTCAAGATATGTTAAAATACATGTTCTGTTCTTTATAACCCTATAGAATTCTGTCATCGATTCTAAGACAAATGTTCTAATCCATGCTTTTGTAGTCATTTATGTTTTAACAGTAAAAATTATGTAAATAATTATATGTAGAATGTAGCCCTTTCATTACTCCAGGATTCCAAGCATTTGAGAGACACAGGTAAGGCGCTAAGAGAGTTGGAGCAGAATTTTATCAACGCTATGGCTGCAGTGAGAAATATAACACGGTGTGCTACTCCTTTCAAAACTGAGTTTAATCAGTCATTTGCCCAGTGAGAAGTTGGGGAACTTCAAACTTTCCCAACAACCAGGCAGCTTTCTTCAGATGGGATTTTTCCACGGAACAGGAAATATCATGATTTTGTTGAGAGATACAGCTTGTCCCAGAGATGCCAAATTTACTTTTTCAAAAAGCATCCCATTCCTGGGAAGGAAGAAAAGAAAGGATGTAAAGAAACGTCAGGGGTGTTCCTCTAGGGAAATGGACCAGAGTTTATCACTCTGGTAAAAATGTGAACAGAAGGGAAATAAATCATCACTTCTAAAGATGTTTAGTTTTCTTTCTTTCTTTTTTTTTGACTTAACGTTTCCATCTGGAACAGATTTGAATTAAAGTGAAAACACTACACATGGGTAACATATGAATTCTTTGAGAGGATATTACTTAAGTGGGTATTAGGATATCACNAATCATCACTTCTAAAGATGTTTAGTTTTCTTTCTTTCTTTTTTTTTGACTTAACGTTTCCATCTGGAACAGATTTGAATTAAAGTGAAAACACTACACATGGGTAACATATGAATTCTTTGAGAGGATATTACTTAAGTGGGTATTAGGATATCACTTTGGTTTCTGTTAAGGCAGATAAGTGGAAGAATGGGATGTATTTGATACTTTTAGATATAATATGGAAACACTGGTATGAGACTTGTATTTTGTAACTTTGCACTTGGGAAAATTCCCAGGGAGAGAAGAATTTCAGAATTTTAGTGGGAAGCCCCAGAAAGAAAGGAAGGACAACACGAAAACTGTGGTCCCCAGGGGAATTAGTGAGGCTGGGGTGGGGCAGGAAGAATGTAAAGATTTTTCTTATTTGACTACTTGCCAAACTCATATACTCTGTCACTCTTTGGGTTCATGTGTATAATTTCTGGCTGAAGACAGGTGTATCTTAGAAGACTTACTATATTGTTAAGAAAAGCTTTTCTGTTTGTTTATCCAGGTGTGTGTGTGTGTGTGTGTGGGTGTGTAGTTCAGCTTTGTCCTGATTGCAACATGCATATGTCTTCAATAGGAAGATCATTTTCATAAGCCTTTGAGAAGAATATAAAAGTTTTAAGTATCTTGTTTAAACAAATATGGAATCCAGAATTATCATTTTTAACAGAAGAAGAATGATCACTTTAAAAAAGTATGTGTAAAGAGGCTGGCTAAGATATTTGCTAAATGCAGACTGATTGGTTCATTTCGTTCCACTTCAGGGTTTTGAAGAAGATTGTATTGGAACATTTTCCCTTCCTTTTTTTGCATGTGTTTCTTACTTTACAACTTGAAAATTCTTACTTGCAGTTAATTTGAAAGAGTGCCTTGGGTCTGTAGACCACATCCAGTCCAGTGATCCTGATTTCAGAGTTCTAGAAGATGGGTCAGTATACACAGCCCACGCTGTTGTGTTGTCTGATGAGAAAAGATCTTTCACCATACGGCTCTCTGACACAAAGAAACAGGCACAGAAAGAGATTCTTGTGCTCCTGGAATATCAGAAGAAGGTATTCAAAAGTCCACTGATATTTTCAGGCGTGTTTTTCTTCTCATTTAAATGTTCTCATTAAAAATTGCAAAGAAAAGGATAAATAAGATTTATTTTCCTCTTCTTTTTTTCCCCTTTCTGTTTGCTTTCCCTTCCTCCCTGCCTCCTTTTCTCCCTCCTCCTCCCCTCTCGACATTGGTTAGACGTTGACTTTGGATCTGGCTTTATTAGATCTAAGGGCACCTCTCTGTGAAGGCTTCTTCCACCTCCAAAGTCTACCTGCTTTTGCCGGCCTGTGTCAGTTTGGTAATCCCTCTGTTGTAGCATTGGTAATTTTTTATTAGTGCAAACAACCTATCCACAGTTGCTTAAGGACATGAGTCAATCCCTTTTGTTACCTCTGTTACTACTGCTCAGTTACCCCTGACCCAGAGTCAATAGGTACATTTTAAATTAAGGCTAAGTGCAGTAGTTCCCAGTGAATAAGGGGTTGATTTCAAGTGCCACAGTCATTCTGATGTTAAAATAGGATGGAAATCCTATAGTATGTATGTGTCTGAACGGTGTTAGCCATCAGCCAGTGATTATTCACTGTAGTTCCAGATTCTACATCAAGAGGAAGGCCGTAGTGAATTACAGCTAATCAGTGTGAAGTGTATTATATTAATGAAAAAGTCACTTAAATTAATAAATTTTTGCTTAGCACTTTAATAATTGCTTAATGTCTTATTAATTAATTCTCAGGAAATACTGCATCTTCCTTACTATACTATGAAATGAAATGGAAATCACTAAAAACTCCAATAGAACTTTCAACAATGATGGAAATGTTCTATAATCTGCACTGTGTGATATGGTCACGCAACATTAATTAATTAATGACTACTGACAATTATCATGTGACTAATGCAACTGAAGGATGGAATATATATTTTACTTAATTTTAATTAACTTAAATGGTCACATGTGGCTTGTGGCTTCCTTATTGGACAGTGGAGTTAGAGTGTTCAGGCAACAAGGAATATGCGTGATCTCACTCTGGTTCACCTGAGAGTATGAAGTTTTAGCAGAAAGAACAAGTAAGAGCTGTCTATAACTTGTTAGAAAGAGCATGCATTCTCTGTTTCATTTTGGGACAGAACAGAAAGAACTGAAAGCACAGTGATGATTTTCCTAGTCTGAAAGTTTGGTCAGGATTAATATAGAAATGTATACAAAGTGAAATTCTTTGGTTCATGAAACCTTTAAAATCTGGTTACATTTTTTTAACCTAATTCAGAGAAGATCGTATTATTAGTCTTTAGGTTCAGCATGTGCATACTGGAGACTGGTCCATCTACTGTTTTACAGTGAAGTAGGCTGTGATGCTGTTTGTTTAAAATTGTTAATTGTCTTTCTCTCGATTCAGGTATTGAGGAAAAGACACACTAAACAAACTGTTCTCAGGCGTTCCAAAAGGAGATGGGCACCTATTCCCTGCTCAATGCAGGAGAATTCTCTGGGACCTTTCCCCTTGTTCCTTCAACAGGTAGGTTTTCCATTTCTTCTGACTGGGATTGCTTTAGTTCCAAGAGTCTGTTTTGTTCAGACTTTAGTAATTCTTTAAACATTTAAAAATCAACAGATTTGAAGATATTCATGAAGGGTAAAATCACTAAAAAATTAATAATGAGAAGAACTAGAACATCACTAAAAACTAATAATTATAATATGGTAAAGACTCTATAGCCATTAAATGATCTTTATTAGTTAATTCATTCATTTAGCAGCTTGCTATTGAGCACCTACTCTGACCTGTCAAAAGCACTGCTCTAAGTACTTAAGCTAGAAATACATTTAGTCATTTGGGCTTCCCAGGTGGTGCTAGAAGTAAAGAAATTGCTTGCAAAAATGTAGGAGAGTTAAGAGATATGGGTTTGTTCCTTGGGTTGGGAAGATCCCTTGGAGAAGGGCTTGACAACCCATTCCAGTATTCTTGCCTGGAGAATCCCATGGACAGAGGAACCTGGAGGGCTTCAGTCCGTAGCGTCACACAGAGCTGGACACAACTGAAGTGACTTAGCATGGCATGGCCTTTGCTCTCATGACCTTCCCTGATGGCTTAGACAGTAAAGAATCTGTCTGCAGTGTAGGAGACGTGGGTTTGATCCATTGGTCAGGGAGATCCCTTGGAGAAGGGAATGGCTACCTACTCCAGTATCCTTGCCTGGAGAATCCCGTGGACAGAGGAGCCTGAAGGGCTACAGTTCATGGGGTCGCAAAGAGTTGTATGTGACTGAGTGACTAACACTTGCTCTAATGTAGTTTATGAATCTAGTGAGGAAGAGAGAAGTAGGCAAATGATTGTAACATTAAGTGATAAGCGCTGAGACGGGAATGGATTGGGGTGATCTGAGAATTCATGAGGTTAGTACCATGTCCTGAGATGACAAGTGGTAAAAAACAAAAAGAAGACTTAGAGGGGGAGGCAACTAAGCTCAGTGCTGAAGGATGGGAGAGTGTCGTGCAGGTAAATTGTTGCAGAAGAAGAAGGAGGGACAGAGGTGAAAGCAAGCATGGTTCCTCATAGGAGCTCTCAAGAGCTTCGTCTTCCTGTGTATGATGGGAGTGGAACAGGAGAAGGGGCAGAAAGGCAGGTAGAGTCCAACTGGAATGGGCCACTTGTGCTCTGCTGGGTAGTTTAACTTCTTCCTAAAAACAAGTCTTTTTAAAGCAGGGTCAGATTTACTTTTCATAAATGAAAATAAATAATAAGTATGCAATGAAAATAATGATTGAGGCGGAGCTATGGCATGGAGCTCGCCTTTTTCCTTTAAATGTCTATTACTCCGGTCAGTGTTTAATGCTAATGGTGCCAGCTGTGTCCTACTTATTTACGTTTTTAACTATGCTTCCGGTGTCTTTCTCGCTTATAGGAAACTCTACCCAGTGCTGTCCCTTTGTTTCTTCTTTTAGGTAATTGTACTTTAAGCATTGATGAGACCTATTAAGAAATTGATTTCTAATTACCAAAGTTATACTGATCGGCCTTAGTACTGTTAAGCCGGTCACCACCTCTCAGTCCTCATTTCCTTGATGTATGTGTCCCGTTGACTTAGCTGACCTCTCCCTTTCTTCATCCAGGACAACGTTCACCCGGCTTTCCACCTTTTTCTCTGGCTACTCCTTCTTAGTATGTCTTGCTGGTTCATCCTCACTCCCACTTCCCCCTATTCCCCACCACCCCAACCTCTCAGTCTTAAATTTTGGAGAGCTCACCTATGAATCTTTTCTCGTGTTTATTTATATTCATGTTCTCAGTGATCTCATCCAGCTTCATTGCTTTAAGTACTTTTTATACACTGGAAACTTAAAACTTCATTATCTCTAGCCCAAAATGCCTAATTAAGATTTCCACCTGGAAGTTAAGTAGACACGCAAACTTTGCATATAAAAATCAAACATTTGGATTTTCTTATAAAAAACTGTCCTCCCATCTCAATTAATGGCAGCTCCATCCTTTCAGTTGTTACCACAGTAGAGTCTGTTTAGTAAGGTTTTATTGTGGAGAGCATACTCCTTAAGGAATTAATAGATAGGAATTTACTGTGTTCATGCCAAGTCGCTTCAGTTGTGTCCCACTCTGTGCGACCTGTGGACTCTGTAGCCTGCCAGGCTCCTCTGTCAATGGGATTTTCCAGGTAAGAATACCGGAGTGGGTTGCCATTTCCTTCTCCAGGTGAAATAGATGTTGAGCCCCAATTTACCATATCCAGCCATTCTTTACAATTAAAATGGTAATTTCTTTATTATTATAAGATAAGAATCTAGCTGCATTTTACTAAGATCTTAAATTATACAGGATAAAGTATGACAGAGACTTAGTCATTTCATGTCAAAGTGTGATCCAGTAAAGAGATTCTAATTTGAGAAATCACCAGGGACCCAGGCCTCTTCCTTTTTAAGCTTGGCTGTCCTCGGGTTCAAGATGGCTCATCCTTCTGTCCAAATGATGGAACACACGCCTCCACTTTTCTAGAGTACAGTCTGAATCTCACCTCTGTTGGGTTGGCCAAAAGTTCACTTGAGGTTTTCCATGAGATGTTATGGAAAACACTAACAAACATTTTGGCCAGCCCAATATATATATATATATTTTTTTTGCTAAATCCCATTGATTCCTTTTTGCATGATCATACCTAATTGCAAAGGCGATAGAAAAATCTTTCTTCTGGACCATCTTATGCTCAGCTGTAAGTTCTAACATTAAGGAAGATGGGCAGAATAGACATTGGGGAATACTAGCATCCTCTGACTTAGTGACATCCCTGACTTCAGTCTTCACACCACACAGCCAATCCATTGTCAAATCCTGCTAGCTGTATTGTCAAATTCGATCCAGAATCTAACTGCTTTTCACAACTGCTGGTGCTGCCATGCTAGTCTAACAAATAATTCTCTCCCCTGAATTCTTTTTTTTTTTCCTTAGATTTCTTTTTTTAACTTTATTTTCCTTTACAATACTCTATTGGCTTTGCCATACATCGACATGAATCCGCCACAGGTGTACACGAGCCCCCAATTCTGAATCCCCCTCCCACCTCCCACCCCACAACGTCTCTCTGGATCATCCCCTTGCACCAGCTCCAAGCATCCTGCATCCTGCATCGAACATAGACTGGCGCCTCGTTTCTTACATGATAGTATACATGCTTTAATGCCATTCTCCTAAATCATCCCACCCTCTCCCTCTCCCTCAGAGGCCAAAAGTCCATTCTATATGTCTGTGTCTCTTGTTGTCTCACATACAGGGTCATCATTACTATCTTTCTAAATTCCATATATATGTGTCAGTATACTGTATTGGTGTTTTTCTTTCTGGCTTATTTCACTCTGTATGCAAATCAAGACCACAATGAGGTACCATTTCACACCAGTCAGAATGGCTTCGATCCAAAAGTCTACAAGCAACAAATGCTGGAGAGGACGTGGAGAAAGGGGAACCCTCTTACACTATTGGTGGGAATGCAAACTAGTACAGCCACTATGGAAAACAGTGTGGAGATTCCTTAAAAAATTGCAAATAGAACTGCCTTATGACCCAGCAATCCCACTGCTGGGCATACACACCGAGGAAACCAGAATTGAAAGAGACACATGTACCCCAGCGTTCATTGCAGCACTGTTTATAATAGCCAGGACATGGAAACAACCTAGATGTCCCCTGAATTCTTACAGTAACTTTTTTTTTTTTAGCAGTAACTTTTAAATGGCCTTCCTATTTCTTCCCTTACTTCTCACCCAAGTCTAATCTTGACAGAACAGCAAGAATTAGCCTTCTAAAATATAAATTGGATATTGTTGTTTAGTCGCTTACTCGTGTCCGACTCTGTGAAACACCATGGACTGTCACCTTGAAGCTTTCTCTGCCCATGAGATGAGATTTCCCAGGCATACTGGAGTGGGTTGCCATTTTCTACTCCAGGGAATCTTCCTGACCCAGGAATGGAACTCGCATCTCCTGCTTTGGCAGGGGGATTCTTTACCACGGAGCTACCAGAACTCCAGAAATTGGGTATTACTATTGTCTAAATTTTCCACTGGCTCTCAGTCTGACTCCAAGAAAAAGCCAACATCCTTGGAATCTCTTATATGCCATTGCCCTGTTAATTCATAATCATCTACGACTTTCTTTTCCCTTAGTCCTCTCTACTCCATTCACAGTGCCTTCCTTGAACACTCCAGACATAACCCTGGTCTGATCACTTTGCACTTCCTGTTTCCTCTGCTAGGAAGAGTCTTCTCTGTTTATTGTCATTCTTTTCAGTTTTGTTAATTCATCTCCCTAAGAAACATTCCAATTGACATTCCTTTCATCAGGATGTGAGAGTCCTTGTTTGCCTTATCCCTGCCCATAATGGGTAGTATTGTTTTTTTCTACCTTTGCCAAATCACTAGATGGGAAACTATGCCTTTTTGTTTTCAATTAGGTTTGCTTTGGTTACTATTTATGTTGAACATTGTCTTCATTAAATCTGGGAGCTTTAAAAAAATCTTTTACCAAATTATCATAGTTTGTTACCATTTTGCAGGTTAATGAAGTGACAAAGGTGATTATTCTTAAAATAATCTCTTTAAAATAAAGAATGTAAACATATATGTTGTATTTAAAAAACAGCATTTTAATGAAAATTTTTTTACATATGCTTTTTCCTTTTAGGTTCAATCGGATGCTGCACAGAACTATACCATCTTCTATTCAATAAGTGGGCGTGGAGTTGACAAAGAACCTTTAAATTTGTTTTTCATAGAAAGAGACACTGGAAATCTGTATTGTACCCGGCCTGTGGATCGTGAAGAATATGATGTTTTTGATGTAGGAGCTTTATCAATACACATGACTTTTAAGTGATTAAACTATGTTTCTTCTGATACTTCACCTACTCTTTCCTGTCTTCTGCACTCTCTTTTTCGAGGGCATCTTAAAGACAAAGGAAATAGATTGTGTAGTATTTTGGAATGCTTGGTCTGCTATTTATCTCAACTTCTGTTAGGTAAGCCTAAAATGAAGCCAAGAAATTTAGTTGCATTTGGATGTAAATTCCAGCAAATTTCCAAAAGTTAGTTTTGTTTCTGAGGTTTTCTTTCTCTCTCTGGTCATGGTCCTTTCTCCTCTCTCTAGGACATGGCCACAGTTGATTGGAAGAGTCATCTTCCAATGTCCCTCTTTTGCTACTTTTTTTTTTTCTTTCCTTCTTGGTCTTTCTTCAGCATGTATGATTATCTGATGATATCTGAGAACTACATAATGTAGCAAAAGTGGGAGACCAAGCCCAAACAAGGCACAATAAGTCAGTATACTTATAAGGATGCTGCTGCTGCTGCTGCTAAGTCACTTCAGTCATGTCCGACTCTGTGTGACCCCATAGACAGAAGCCTACCAGGCTCCCCCATCCCTGGGATTCTCCAGGCAAGAACACTGGAGTGGGTTGCCATTTCCTTACATCAATGAGGAATAAGTCACTTAATTTTCAGTGTAATGATTCAGACAATTTTCAGCATGATATAATAAATGCTCTGGGGTTATGTAATTATTCCTGTGGTTCAAGGGAGCTGATTCTCCATAGAAAGGAGGGCTTCTTTTCCTAAAAGAAACAGGAAGAGATGCTGGGTAAGAAAAACATGACAGATGGTCACCACGTGACACTTTGCTTTTGGCTGGAAACTTTTCAAGTCAGTGTTATAATCACATGCTAAAGAGAAATATTCTTTTTTGACTTTACACTGCTTTTGGTTAACCAGTAATGCAGAAGCAAATGAGTGGTTTTGTGAGAAAACCTCTTACAAATATGAGGTAAAATAATAAAGGGGCTTAGTAGTGACAAAATTTGGTAATCTTTGCTTTATTTAGATGATGTAGTTCAGGCTTTTCCCACTGCAGTGAAGTGACTTGTTTCTCCCTATATGATTTTATGATTATGGGGAGAATAGGACTATAATCCGCCTTGCTATATTCACATTTAATTCCTTAGTCTAATGGCCTGAGTATTCTCTGACACACTGTATTCTGACCTAGATTTTATTTGAAGTGTAGCAACTTCTACCAAACACTGAATACTTTGAACTGTAATATTAATAGTTATTGTCTTTCTACCTTCAATGCTTTGATAACTAAAGAAGTGTTAAATAGAAATTTTTGGAATGATTTATTACTGAAAAGATTTGCAGAGAAGTTAGTAGATAAAGCATAGAATTCTTTCTTGCTGGAATCTTTCAAAATGGACTGTTCAGTTTGCTTTTCACTGTTTTACAGCTGATTGCCTACGCGTCAACTGCAGACGGATATTCAGCAGACTTCCCTCTTCCACTGCCCATCAGAGTAGAGGATGAAAATGACAACTATCCTATTTTCACAGAAACAATTTATAATTTTGAAGTTCCAGAAAGCAGTAGAATTGGTAAGACAATACTGAAGAGCAAAATATGCTGTATTAAATGTTTATATACATTGTTTGAGAGATTGAGTTTTTACTCAAAGCCAGATCATTGTGAGATGACATTGGGCTCATATCTACTTAGTTGGATACATATAATCCCATCAGATTCAATCAATGTGTAATTTACAAGGTATTATAGGAGTTTGATATTATAGGCTTCCTAGGTGCCTCAGTGGTACTGAATCCACCTGCCAAGCAGAAGATGTGAGTTTGATCTCTGGGTCAGGAAGATGCCCTGGAGAAGGAAATGGCACCCCATTCCAGGATTCTTACCAGGAAAGTCTCATAGACAGAGAACCATGGGATTGCAAAAGAGTTGGAAATGACAGTGACTAAACAACAGTAACATAGGAGTTTGTGGTGTTTCCGGAAATCAATGAATTATAAAGGGAGATAACAGTTATTCAAGCTTTGTACTATATTTTGTTTTTATACTTCATTTCATTTTATTATTATGTGGGTTTATCATTATCCCCAGCTCCAAGGGAGGATATGCAGTGTAGATTCTAATAAAACTAAAATCAGTGTAGATATTTTTATTAGGTTTTATGTAGGAAAGTGTTGAATGACATCCATTGAGTATACAATTTTTTAAGCTCTTATTTATCTCTTCTCTTTAAAGTACTGTTTTACTACTTCCAATTTAGAGTGAATACTGAAATAACTTTAAAGAAACTTGCATCACATGTTTTCCATCCTAAACACCTGCTCTCACATGAGGAAAAACCATAGTGTTTCACTTTAGTTTGCCCTTAAATGTGGCATTCTTGTTGTCTTCTAGACTTGAAATGTGAAAATTGTTGTTCGTGTATTTGTTGTTGCTTGATTGTGTTCAACTCTGCGATTCTTTGGACTGTAGCACGCCAGGCCCCTCTGTTCATGGGATTCCTCAGGCAAAAATATTGGAATGGGTTGCCATTTCCTCCTCCTGGGGATCTTCCTGACTCAGGGATCGAACCCACGTCTCTTGTGTCTCCTGCATTGCAGGCAGATTCTTTATTGTAGAGCCAGCAGAGAATTACCTCTTGCAAGAAAGTTGAAAGGAAGTGAGCTGAACCATAAAGGAGACTTTACTAACTTGCTTATTACTGTTTCTAGTATAGTTGTTTACCTCTTCACTGGATTCTTAACAGCTGCTCTTTCTTTTTATATTTTGCTTTGATAATTTGGTGTCATAGATGTTAACCTCCTTAGTACTCACCTGGTACAATTAAAAAAATAAAAATAGTTGATTTGGAGTTTAGGCAGCCCAGTTTCTGATTCAGGCTCTGTTATTATTTCACTGTGAGAACTCACTGAAGTTCCTTTGAGTTCTCTGATCTATAGAATGAGTTTAATTATGTTAGATGATTTAAAATGTTTTTAACCTCATAAGTCTATGACTTTGTTACATTTTTCTGTTTTCAAAGAGGGATGATTGGTCTTAGATTCTTTCTCTAACATTCTCTCTCTTTGGTAGTAACAGAAAAAATTGAGGACAAACACTTTGATGCTCAGATTTAACCCAGGATGCTTTAAGCATCTCATACCAGTAGGTTCAGACCAGTTAAAGCTGTATTAGTCTAAAGGTGTTCCTTGAATTTATTTCACACACAGATGCTTTGGGCAAAGGATGCTCAGCTAATACTGAAGTATAGCACTTGTGGAAAAGAATTTCCAAGTCAAGATTTTAGGACGATTTTATGTAATAAGTAAAGGTGTTCTATATCCAGAGAATTAAAATAGTGTTTATGTCTTCTTGTCGGTGAAATTGCAGAAAGAAAATTTATCTCTTATAAAGCTTATAAATAGTTTTCTATGAGAAGATAATTTATTTTCTTATAATAAGATTATTACTTCATGTCTTCATACTGATCCACTGCAAAAATCTTTTTGTTACTTATAAATATGTATTTGGATATTCTCTACAAATTTATATCTATATTTATATACATATTGGAGAAGGAAATGGCAACCCATTCCAGTATTCTTGCCTGGAGAATTCCATGGACAAAAGAGCCTGGCAAGCTACACATATGTATATACACATATGTATATTTAAGCACAAATATATACACATATATAACGTTTACAAATATAATTATTGACAAATTATTTAAAATTAATACTTCCTTGCACTAATACTTTTACTTTTATTTATTCAAATATAAAATTTCAGTGAACATATGTATATATGTATATGATTGTATGTGTCTATATATTGTTCCTCAGGCCAGTGTCACATATAGGGCTATAGGTAAAGTGAATTTATGTATTATAATTTCATGGGAACAGTCTTCTTACACTTTAAAATGCCATATGTATGTCCTCTTTGATACCTGCAATCCTTTACCAGAGCAATATTCATACTTTCCATACTGATGAAAAATAACAGTAGCTCCAACTGAAGCAACAGTTGACTTAAATTCTCCTTAAATAGTAAATAGAATGAAATAAGATTAAGTAGGGCTGGCAGCAATGGGGTTTGGATACTAATCTGGTGAAAGAATGAGGCAAGTCAAAAATTAGCAAAAAGAAAATCATAGAAAGGAGAGACTGAGATGTAAAAGGTCAACATGATCATCTATCCAATTATATTCCAAGTCAGCCTCAATTAATTATTAATCAAAACTTTGATTTTGAAAAATCTGGTTTACTTTAGAGATATGGTTTATCTTCATATTTCAATATGTGGGAATATGTGTTGAAATTATTCTTGGATGCTATTTATATGTTTTTTAGTAAATTTACTTTCAAATAGTTTAAACTGTGGACAAAGTAAATCTTAATTCTTAGCATTAAAGTTTTTCATGTTATAAATTTGAAGTCATCTTCACCAGTACTATGTAAAGATGGAATATTGCTGGTAAGAAATACAACTTACATGAGGTTTCCACTATCAATGTTAGACTTTGAGAAGTGTAGCTATGCCTAAACATATTTTGCAGTTCTGAAAAGACTCCTTTTTTCTTAAAAACAAACAAACATGTAGGTACTACAGTGGGAGTGGTTTGTGCCACGGACAGAGATGAACCAGACACGATGCACACGCGCCTGAAGTACAGCATTTTGGAGCAGACACCAAGATCACCTGGGCTGTTTTCTGTGCATCCCAGCACAGGTGTGATCACCACAGTCTCTCATTATTTGGACAGAGAGGTAACTTTCACAATCTACAGATTTATTATTTTACCAGGGGTTGAACCTACCACCTCTAATTTACTATAATTTGCTATCCTATGGATTAGGCATGTGTGCATGCTCAGTCATGTCTGATTCTTTGTGACCCCATGGACTGTAGCCCACCAGGCTCCTCAGTCCATGGGATTTTCTAGGCAAGAATAGTGGAGTGGGTAGCCATTTCCTACTCCAGGGGATCTTCCCGACCCAGGGATTGAACCTACATGCCACATGTCTCCTGTATTGGCAGGTGGATTCTTTACCACTGAGCGACCCGAGAAGCTGGTGGATTAAGAGTTTCTCATTTTATTTTACTTAGGCATAAGACAATAAGAATTCCTGGCTATATTATTAAGACTTGTTATAATATGATTTCTATTTCCTTATATAAGAGAAACCATGAGAGATAGAAGTAAAAATCAATTAGTATTCAGAAGGAGTGAGAAAAAAGATATTACTTATGAAAGTTGATATTATGAATATTGTTTTAGTTCTTATGTATGACTAGTTGGTTCTAGCTCAGTGTTCCAGCTCAGTTCTCACGTAGGACAATTAATTTTGCTTGTTCCATGAGTATAGATTATACCCTGGTCACTATCCTGTTATTATAGATATGTACTTGGAGAAGGAAATGGCAACCCGCTCCAATGTTCTTCCTGGACAGAGTAACCTGGCAAGCTATAGTCCATGGGGTTGCAAAGAGTCAGACATGACTTAATGACTAAACAACAACAGAAAAAAAACAACTTTTAATCAGGAAAAGATTAGTTAAGATAAAGTAGATGGACTGTTAAAAATTTGCAGCACTATTTGGATGATATTAATAGCATATTGTTATGTGTATAGCACTTGATACTCAAATTCTTTATGCATAATTTTAATTCATCTTGGTAATTTCCTTGTTGGATTGGATTAGGTAGTGATTACATCCACTCTATGGAGGAGAAAGGTGACAGTCAGAAGGATGGATTGACTTGCCCTGGTCAAATTACTGCACTGTATTTTCTGATCTTTCATTGTTGCTTTTATACATTTCATCAGCCCATATTTAATCCAGAGTCTTACATTATTGACCAAAGCAGATCAATCAGTTTCACATGTACAAAGAAGCTTTATTAGAACACTTCAATGGTACATACTAAAACTAGAATAACATAAATGAAAGGATCGATATGATTGGGAGAGATATTAAAACAGAAATAAATGTTATTTGATCCCAGAGCAAAGGGAGTGATGGTGAGAACATATCAAAAAGAATAAAAAAATTACAAAGCTTTTATTTATTATTATTTTTATTTTTGTGGGATCATGACATTCTGTGTGATAAAACACACAATGGTCATAACAAATGGGAATGTTTGAAGGGAATTATATGAATATATTTTTATATCTGTGGGATGTGGTAATCAAGTGGAAACAAGGATTTTTTCTAATTTTTCAAAATTGACAAATGAGACTTAGAGTAAATAAATAAGTTAGGGTTACACAGCTTGTAAGATACAGATTTGAGATCAAACCCCAGATTTGCTCGCTTGATCAAAAAAAATCGAATGGGATTTTGTGGGTAACAACCACGAAATGTGTTGTAGGGGACAATGCAGGAAGTAAAGGAATGAAAAAGGGAAATGAAGAAACTTCATTTAGAGGAGGATCTCAGAGAGTTCCAGAGCTTTTCGAAGGAATAGTTTGGGATGGGAATGTTAGTTTCCACTGTAAAAGAAGGATGAGTAAAATAAAGACCAAGGAAGGGATAGAGGGAAATAGAAAATGATGAAAAATAAAAGAACAAAAGGAGTGGCTAAAGAAGAGTCAAATCAAGAGAAGGCAACAGAGATGATTGTGCCACAAACCAGTGAGTCCATTTCAGCATCAGCACACTATTTGCAAACTCCAATCTCAGAGGTCAACAGTGATCACCTAACTGCCTAATCCAGTGGTTAATTATTAAAGCTCTATTGCTGGCAATTATGAAAACTCTCTCTTCTCTTGGATTTCTGGTTCTCCTCCTGCTTCCCTGATCTTTTGTTTTGAGCATCTGTCTTTTGTTTATTCTTCTTACTTCTCCTAAGCATGAAATACTAGTGTTCCTTACATCCTCTGCTTTTCTCATCCTTTATTCTCTCCCCTGATAACTCAGTTGGTAAAGAATCTACCTGCAATGCAGGAGGCCCTGGTTCGATTCCTGGGGCAGGAAGATCCTCTGGAGAAGGGATAGGTTACCCACTTCAGTAGTCTTGGGCTTCCCTTGTGGCTCAGCTGGTAAAGAATCCACTTGCAATTCGGGAGACTTGGGTTCGATCCCTGGATTATGAAGATCCCCTGGAGAAGGGAAAGGCTACCCACTCCAGTTTTCCGGCCTGGAGAATTCCATAGACTGTACAGCCCATGGGGTTGCAATGAGTCCGATACGACTGAGCAACTTTCACTCACTCTCTCCCTGGAAATCTGATTCTTGCCATAATTTCAATCACTGTCCAGCTACTGCTGACCCCAAGATTGGTGTTTCAGTGCTTGAGCTTCCCTTAAGTATAGCTCTATCTATTCAGCTGTCTTCTGGACCTTTCTCCTTAGACTTCCCGTGTGTGTGTGTGTATGTGTGTGTGTGCTCAGTCATGTCAGACTCTTTGTGATCCTTTGGACTGTAGCCCACCAGCCTCCTCTGTCCATGGGATTCCCCAGGCAAGAATACTGGAGTGGGTTGCCATTTCCTCCAGGGGATCTTCCTGACCCAGGGATCGAACCTGCATCTCCTGAGTCTCTTGCATTACAGGCGTATTCTTTACCACTGAGCCATCAGGAAAGCCACTCTGCTTCCACTAGATTTCTCACAGGAATATAGAATTCAATATACACGAGGAAAAACTCATTTTTTTTCACTCCTCCTTGCCAACCTTGCCAGTACTTTGCTTCTCAAGGAACCACTGTCTTCCTGTATCTGCCTGCCCATCTATCTAAGTAGGACCCCAGAGCAGCATCCTCAACCCCTCTTTCTTTCTTAACTATGCATACAATCTGTTCTCAAGTCAAACTGCATTTTGACTTACAAATAACTTTCTTATCACCCTTGCTTTTTGTCCTTATTGCTAATGCCCAAGCTTTGGACTGTTTCAGGAGACTTCAACAGGTTCCTTTGAATCCCAGCTCAGTTCACTCCCTATGATGCTCAACCTTCTTTAAAAACATTCTTTCTAAAACTCAAATGTTCCTATTTTGTACTCCCCTTATGACTCCCATAAAACCTTCTATTACCTGCAACCTAAAATGTAGATCTACTTTCTTATTATGGATCTTTGTCACTGAAGCTCTACCTACTTTCAGCTTTCTTCCTGTCTACCATGCTTTTGAACTGTGGTGTTGGAGAAGACTCTTGAGAGTCCCTTGGACTGCAAAGAGATCCAACCAGTCCATTCTGAAGGAGATCAACCCTGGGATTTCTTTGGAAGGAATGATGCTAAAGCTGAAACTCCAGTACTTTGGCCACCTCATGCGAAGAGTTGACTCACTGGAAAAGATTCTGATGCTGGGAGGGATTGGGGGCAGGAGGAGAAGGGGACGACTGAGGATGAGATACCTGGATGGTATCGCGTACTTGATGGACGTGAGTCTGAGTGAACTCCGAGAGATGATAATGAACAGGGAGGCCTGGTGTGCCACGATTCATGGGGTCGCAAAGAGTCAGACATGACTGAGCGACTGAACTGAACCATGCTTTTGGGTATATACAAATAGGGAAGTCAAGTAAAAGCATGGATACACATTAATAGANCACTGGAAAAGATTCTGATGCTGGGAGGGATTGGGGGCAGGAGGAGAAGGGGACGACTGAGGATGAGATACCTGGATGGTATCGCGTACTTGATGGACGTGAGTCTGAGTGAACTCCGAGAGATGATAATGAACAGGGAGGCCTGGTGTGCCACGATTCATGGGGTCGCAAAGAGTCAGACATGACTGAGCGACTGAACTGAACCATGCTTTTGGGTATATACAAATAGGGAAGTCAAGTAAAAGCATGGATACACATTAATAGAAGTGTGTGCCACTGTGGTTTCCTTTATACATCTAAACAAAGGTTTTCAAAACTAATTACCTATTTCGTTTGTTTTCAGGTTGCAGACAAATACTCATTGATAATGAAAGTACAAGATATGGATGGCCAGTTTTTTGGATTGATGAGTACAGCAACTTGCATCATAACAGTTCAAGATTCAAATGACAATTTGCCCACTTTCAGACAAAATGCTGTAAGTAGATAATATCAAAATTGATCTCTATTGCTGTTTTTCATTTAATCTGAATTAATATTTATCATTCTTCAAAGCATGCTTATTTTATCAATAAAATGAAACACATGGCATATAAATCTCTTTTATTTACTCATATTGGTATTTATATTATCTTTCTTTTGTTAAAGGCTATGGTACTAGTCTTCATTTGTATCAAAGTTCTTCGTTCATGTAAAAGTAACCCTTAATAAAACAATGCTTTCATGATTCATGTTTTGAAATAATCTAGGCAAAAGCTTTAAGAACAAGTACTTTTGAAGTGAAAGACATGTTTTACTTTCTTTGTAGAAGTTTCCCTTGTAAGATAAGGTTTTAATGAGTTCTTTCTGTTTCAGTATGAAGCATCAGTTGAGGAAAACACGGTCAATGTGGAAATTCTAAGAATACCTATAGAAGATAAAGATTTGATTAACACTGCCAATTGGAGAGCCAATTTTACTATTTTAAAGGGCAATGAAAATGGACATTTCAAAATCAGTACAGACAAAGAAACTAATGAAGGTGTTTTGTCTGTTGTAAAGGTACAGTAAATAATGAGTAATTGACAATTTGGCAAGTTAAGTTTTTTTTTTGCTTTTATTTTTAAAAATTAATTTATTTTAATTGGAGCCTAATTACTTTAAAATATTGTGATGGTTTTTGCCATACATTCATATGAATCAGCCATGAGTGTACATGTGTTCCCCATCTTGAACCCCCCTGCCACCTCCCTCCCCATCCCATCCCTCAGGGTCATCCCATTGCACCAGCCCTGAGTGCCCTGTCTCATGAATCAAACCTAGATGGCAATCTATTTCACATATGATATTACACATGTTTCAATGCTATTCTCTCAAATCATCCACCCTCGCCTTCTCCCAGAGTGCAAAAGTCTGTTCTTTACATCTGTGTCTCTTTTGCTATCTCACGTATAAGGTCATCGTTACCATCTTTCTAAATTCCACATATATATGCAATAATATACTGTATTGGTGTTTTTCTTTCTGACTGACTTCACTCTGTACAATAGGCTCCAGTTTTATCCACCTCATTAGAACTGATTCAAATGCATTCTTTTTAATAAAGTTGAGTAATGTTCCATTGTGTATATGTACCACAGCATTCTTATCCATTTATCTGCAGATGGACATCTAGGTTGCTTCCATGTCCTGGCTATTGTAAACAGTGCTGCGATGAACATTGGAGTACACGTGTCTCTTTCAACTCTGGTTTCCTCAGTGTATATGCCCAGCAGTGGGATTGCTGGGTCATATGGCAGTTCTATTTTCAGTTTTTTAAGGAATCTCCACACTGTTCTCCATTGTGGCTGTTCAGTTCAGTTCAGTCGCTCAGTCATGTCTGACTCTTTGCGACCCCAGGCCTCTCTTGTCCATCACCATCTCCAGTTCACTCAAACTCATGTCCATCGAGTTGGTGATGCCATCCAGCCATCTCATCCTCTGTTGTCCCCTTTTCCTCCTGCCCCCAATCCCTCCCAGCATCAGAGTCTTTTCCAATGCATAGTGGCTGTACTAGTTTGCATTCCAACCAACAGTGTAAGAGGGTTCCTTTTTCTCCACAACCTCTCCAGCATTTATTGCTTGTAGATTTTCTGATAGCAGCCATTCTGACCAGTGTGAGATGGTACCTCATTGTGGTTTTGATTTTCATTTCTCTGATAATGAGTGATGTTGAGCATCTTTTCATGTGTTTGTTAGCCATCTGTATGTCTTCTCCTTTGGCCCATTTTTTGATTGGGTTGCTTATTTTTCCAGAATTGAGCTGCAGGAGTTGCTTGTATATTTTTGAGATTAATTCTTTCTCAGTTGCTTCATTTGCTCTTTTCTCCCATTGCGAAGGCTGTCTTTTCACCTTGCTTATAGTTTCCTTCATTGTGCAAAAGCTTTTAATTTTGATTAGGTCCCATTTGTTTATTTTTGCTTTTATTTCCATTACTCTGGAAGGTGGGTCATAGAAGATCCTGCTATGATTTACATCAAACACTGTTTTGCATATGTTTTCCTCTAGGAGTTTTATAGTTTCTGGTCTTACATTTAGATCTTT
>SJYV01055638.1:350163-444796 GCA_006410875.1 Neotragus pygmaeus
ATGCTTTTGAACTGTGGTGTTGGAGAAGACTCTTGAGAGTCCCTTGGACTGCAAAGAGATCCAACCAGTCCATTCTGAAGGAGATCAACCCTGGGATTTCTTTGGAAGGAATGATGCTAAAGCTGAAACTCCAGTACTTTGGCCACCTCATGCGAAGAGTTGACTCACTGGAAAAGATTCTGATGCTGGGAGGGATTGGGGGCAGGAGGAGAAGGGGACGACTGAGGATGAGATACCTGGATGGTATCGCGTACTTGATGGACGTGAGTCTGAGTGAACTCCGAGAGATGATAATGAACAGGGAGGCCTGGTGTGCCACGATTCATGGGGTCGCAAAGAGTCAGACATGACTGAGCGACTGAACTGAACCATGCTTTTGGGTATATACAAATAGGGAAGTCAAGTAAAAGCATGGATACACATTAATAGAAGTGTGTGCCACTGTGGTTTCCTTTATACATCTAAACAAAGGTTTTCAAAACTAATTACCTATTTCGTTTGTTTTCAGGTTGCAGACAAATACTCATTGATAATGAAAGTACAAGATATGGATGGCCAGTTTTTTGGATTGATGAGTACAGCAACTTGCATCATAACAGTTCAAGATTCAAATGACAATTTGCCCACTTTCAGACAAAATGCTGTAAGTAGATAATATCAAAATTGATCTCTATTGCTGTTTTTCATTTAATCTGAATTAATATTTATCATTCTTCAAAGCATGCTTATTTTATCAATAAAATGAAACACATGGCATATAAATCTCTTTTATTTACTCATATTGGTATTTATATTATCTTTCTTTTGTTAAAGGCTATGGTACTAGTCTTCATTTGTATCAAAGTTCTTCGTTCATGTAAAAGTAACCCTTAATAAAACAATGCTTTCATGATTCATGTTTTGAAATAATCTAGGCAAAAGCTTTAAGAACAAGTACTTTTGAAGTGAAAGACATGTTTTACTTTCTTTGTAGAAGTTTCCCTTGTAAGATAAGGTTTTAATGAGTTCTTTCTGTTTCAGTATGAAGCATCAGTTGAGGAAAACACGGTCAATGTGGAAATTCTAAGAATACCTATAGAAGATAAAGATTTGATTAACACTGCCAATTGGAGAGCCAATTTTACTATTTTAAAGGGCAATGAAAATGGACATTTCAAAATCAGTACAGACAAAGAAACTAATGAAGGTGTTTTGTCTGTTGTAAAGGTACAGTAAATAATGAGTAATTGACAATTTGGCAAGTTAAGTTTTTTTTTTGCTTTTATTTTTAAAAATTAATTTATTTTAATTGGAGCCTAATTACTTTAAAATATTGTGATGGTTTTTGCCATACATTCATATGAATCAGCCATGAGTGTACATGTGTTCCCCATCTTGAACCCCCCTGCCACCTCCCTCCCCATCCCATCCCTCAGGGTCATCCCATTGCACCAGCCCTGAGTGCCCTGTCTCATGAATCAAACCTAGATGGCAATCTATTTCACATATGATATTACACATGTTTCAATGCTATTCTCTCAAATCATCCACCCTCGCCTTCTCCCAGAGTGCAAAAGTCTGTTCTTTACATCTGTGTCTCTTTTGCTATCTCACGTATAAGGTCATCGTTACCATCTTTCTAAATTCCACATATATATGCAATAATATACTGTATTGGTGTTTTTCTTTCTGACTGACTTCACTCTGTACAATAGGCTCCAGTTTTATCCACCTCATTAGAACTGATTCAAATGCATTCTTTTTAATAAAGTTGAGTAATGTTCCATTGTGTATATGTACCACAGCATTCTTATCCATTTATCTGCAGATGGACATCTAGGTTGCTTCCATGTCCTGGCTATTGTAAACAGTGCTGCGATGAACATTGGAGTACACGTGTCTCTTTCAACTCTGGTTTCCTCAGTGTATATGCCCAGCAGTGGGATTGCTGGGTCATATGGCAGTTCTATTTTCAGTTTTTTAAGGAATCTCCACACTGTTCTCCATTGTGGCTGTTCAGTTCAGTTCAGTCGCTCAGTCATGTCTGACTCTTTGCGACCCCAGGCCTCTCTTGTCCATCACCATCTCCAGTTCACTCAAACTCATGTCCATCGAGTTGGTGATGCCATCCAGCCATCTCATCCTCTGTTGTCCCCTTTTCCTCCTGCCCCCAATCCCTCCCAGCATCAGAGTCTTTTCCAATGCATAGTGGCTGTACTAGTTTGCATTCCAACCAACAGTGTAAGAGGGTTCCTTTTTCTCCACAACCTCTCCAGCATTTATTGCTTGTAGATTTTCTGATAGCAGCCATTCTGACCAGTGTGAGATGGTACCTCATTGTGGTTTTGATTTTCATTTCTCTGATAATGAGTGATGTTGAGCATCTTTTCATGTGTTTGTTAGCCATCTGTATGTCTTCTCCTTTGGCCCATTTTTTGATTGGGTTGCTTATTTTTCCAGAATTGAGCTGCAGGAGTTGCTTGTATATTTTTGAGATTAATTCTTTCTCAGTTGCTTCATTTGCTCTTTTCTCCCATTGCGAAGGCTGTCTTTTCACCTTGCTTATAGTTTCCTTCATTGTGCAAAAGCTTTTAATTTTGATTAGGTCCCATTTGTTTATTTTTGCTTTTATTTCCATTACTCTGGAAGGTGGGTCATAGAAGATCCTGCTATGATTTACATCAAACACTGTTTTGCATATGTTTTCCTCTAGGAGTTTTATAGTTTCTGGTCTTACATTTAGATCTTTGATCCATTTTGAGTTTATTTTAGTGTATGGTGTTAGAAAGTGTTCTAGCATTCTTTTACAAGTGGCTGACCAGTTTTCCCAGCACCACTTGTTAAAGAGATTGTCTTTTCTCCATTATGNCATAGAAGATCCTGCTATGATTTACATCAAACACTGTTTTGCATATGTTTTCCTCTAGGAGTTTTATAGTTTCTGGTCTTACATTTAGATCTTTGATCCATTTTGAGTTTATTTTAGTGTATGGTGTTAGAAAGTGTTCTAGCATTCTTTTACAAGTGGCTGACCAGTTTTCCCAGCACCACTTGTTAAAGAGATTGTCTTTTCTCCATTATGTATTCTTGCCCCCTTTGTCAAAGATAAGGTGTCCATAGGTGTGTGGATTTATCTCTGGGCTTTCTATTTTGTTCCATTGATCTATATTTCTGTCTTTGTGCCAGTACCATACTGTCTTGATGACTGTAGCTTTCTAATTCAGTTCAGTTCAGTTCAGTCGCTCAGTCGTGTCTGACTCTTTGCAACCCCATGAATTGCAGCACGCCAGGCCAAGCTTTGTAGTAGAGCTTGAAGTCAGGCAGGTTGATTCCTCCAGTTCCATTCTTCTTTCTCAAGATTGCTTTGGATATTCGAGGTTTTTTTGTATTTTAATACAAATTGTGAAATCATTTGTTCTAGTTCTCTGAAAAATACCGTTGGTAGCTTGATAGGGATTGCACTGAATCTATAGATTGCTTTGAGTAGTATACTCATTTTCACTAGATTGATTCTTCCAATCCATGAACATGGTATATTTCTCCATCTATTTGTGTCATCTCTGATTTCTTTCATCAATGTTTTATAGTTTTCTATATATAGGTCTTTTGTTTAGGTAGCTTCATTCTTAAGTATTTTATTATTTTCATTGCAATTTTGAATGTAGTTGTTTCCTTAATTTCTCTTTCTGTTTTCTCATTGTTAGTGTATAGGAATGCAAGGGATTTCTGTGTGTTAATTTTATATCCTGCAACTTTACTATATTCATTGATTAGCTCTAGTAATTTTCTGGTGGAGTCTTTAGGGTTTTCTATGTAGAGGATCATGTCATCTGCAAACAGTGAGAGTTTTACTTCTTCTTTTCCAATATGAATTGCTTTTATTTCTTTTTCTTCTCTGATTGCTGTGGCTAAAACTTCCAAAGCTATGTTGAATAGTAGTGGTGAGAGTGGGCATCCTTATCTTGTTCTTGACTTAAGGGGAAATGCTTTCTATTTTTCACCATTAAGGATAATGTTTGCTATGGGTTTATCATATATGGCTTTTATTATGCTGAGGTATGTTCCTTCTATGCTTGTTTTCTGAGGGTTTTTTAAAATATCATAAATGGATGTTGAATTTTGTCAAAAGCTTTCTCTGCATCTATTGAGATAATCGTATGGTTTTTATCTTTCAATTTGTTAATGTGGTATATAACATTGATTTGTGAATATTGAAGAGGCAAGTTAAGTTTTAATCAATTAGTGGTTTAATCAATTAAATGGTTTCAGATTATACACTTTACAAGTTGTAAGAGAACTCAGTCTATTTAGTCCAGTAGCTCTGCTTTCATGCTGTCTTTCTTCTATAATTTTGTTATCAGTTATTAGGCACCTACTTATGCTTGAACATTATCAATTATTAAGGATCTCCACATCTCCACTGGCAGCTTACTCCATGTCTGGAGAGCTCTGATCCTCAGAAGTTCTTATTTATACTGTGTCTAAATTATTCTCTCTGTAACCCATGTCTTGGACCAGGTTTTATATCTAACGCTTTACAGAACAGGTGTAATGCTTTGAAAAGGCTTTTATGTCCTTTGAGACTTACTTTGTCTATGATAAATATTTCCAATTCCTTTAAAAATAGTTAAATGATATAATTTATTAGCTCATATTGTTCTCACTCTTTCTCTTGAATATAAGCCCGGGTGTAGTTGATCTTTTTAAAAGGTGATATCGAGGATGAGATATAGTATTACTTCAAACAGCACTGAATAAACATACTCTTTGTTCTATATATTGTACTGTTGGTTGCACTACTACAATCTAGGATCCATGTTATGAGGACAGAAAAGGGTCTTTCGGGAAAAACCCTCGGTTTTGTGTTCTTAACCCAGAACAAGAAAGAAAATTGTCTTGTAGTTTAAAGCACTTATTGTGTGTGCTAATGTTAAATGTCATTCTGAGAACTGTACAGAAGAGAAAACTTAGTCTCAGATACATTAGGAAACCTACACAAAGTGACACAGCTTGGATGTAGTGGAGACAAAATCTGAGTCTGTGTTTCTTTGACTCCAACTTGTTGTTCATTGGCTAAGTCATGTCTGACTCTTTGTGACACCATGAACTACATACCAGGCTTCCCTGTTCTTCACTGTCTCCCGGAGTTGACTCAAGCTCATGTCCATTGAGTCAGTGATGCCATCCAACCATCTCATCCTGTCACCCCCTTCTACTGCTTGGTCATATTTTTCCCAGCTGAATTATAGTTGTTTTAATAACATATTTAATACTAATATTCACTGTTATTTTTTCAACTTGGTGACTTTTTTCCCTTGGTCATTTTAACATAGAGCATCTTTAGTTCCATCTTCACATTACATTTTCTGGGGAGTTGTTAGCATCTTAGGTAAGGGTTATTATGGAATATTTTTGGACAATTTTTTTCAGTTGATGAAACAAAAAGATACCCTGTGGTTGAGGAGAATTCATAATTCTTCAATAATCATTGTTTCATCTCACCAAATTTCTAATTTTGGAAAGTTTAAGCCACTAAGGCAATATCTAGCTTGAGCCTTAAAAATTACATAAAGAAACTCTAGGGCTTACAGCAAGTGACTCTAGATCAAACAAACTTCACTTTCTCCAGGGCAGCAGCTGTTTTCTAAATTTCTATCCATTTCTCATCACCAGCAGATGCTCTAACTCTCAGCATGACCATAGCAATACATGTAATTTGTGAGATAGTGTTCATTAGCAACAAATAAACAGATATCAATCTTTTTTCTCTCTTGGTGATACATTTTCTGAGCTTTTAATAAAAGAGTAAAAAAGAGTTTCACATGCATTTTGCAGATTCTAAGATTCAGAAATTTTTTTGACTTCTTATTGGACTAGTATTAGTATACTTCCCAGGTGGTGCTGTGGCAAAGAACCCACCTGCCAATCCAGGAGATGTAAAAAACAGAGAAGCCCGGCGGCTTATGGTCCATAGTATCGCAAAGAGTCGGACATGACTGAAGCAACAAAGCACAGCACATTAGTATCTCAACTTGATGATACTCAGGTGTGGAGAAAAGTTTAAATGAAAAATTTTGCTCTTCAGTTTTGATTTTGTTTACTATTTAGCCAGTGATTATTTAATAAGCAGAAAAAGAATCAAAGAAAAATTGTTCTAACGTAGAGAACAAACGTGATTGCCAAGGGGGAGGAGGAGAAGAGGAAAGATGGACTAGGAGTTTGAGGTTAGTAGATGTAAACTATTACATATAGAATGGATAAATAACAAGGCCTTACTGTATAAAACAGGGAATAATATTCAACATTCTGAGATAAACCATTATGGAAAAGAATATGTATATGTATAACTGAATCACTTTGCTGTATAGCAGAAATTAATACAACACTATAAATCAGCTATACTTCAATAAAAAAGAAAAATGCTTTAGTTTTTCAGTATAGTAAAATAGTGTTTTCTAGATTTAGCTTTATTTGCTGTATAAAAATCAGCTGTAATTAAAGAATTGGCTCAAAAGATTTCACAGGCTGGCGAATCAATTAAGCAGAATTATAGTGGTGTGGTTAGGAATATGGACTCAAACCAGACTACATGGCTTCAAACTCTAGCGCAAATGAGTTTCTTTTGGCCATGGGAAAACCAATTTATCTCCTCTTCTCTTTTTCCTGCTTTGTAAAATGGGGATGATGATAATAATAGTACCAATTAACACATATATTTTTCTTGGGTGTGTGCATGCTAAGTTGCTTCAGTTGCGTCTCTTTGCTACCCTATGGAACGTAGCCCACCAGGCTCCTTTGTTCATGTGATTCTCCACGAAAGAATACTAGAGTGGGTTGCCATGCCCTCTTCCAGGGGATCTTTCCAACACAGGGGTTGAACCTGGGTCTCTTACATCTCCTGCATTAGCAGGTGAGTTCTTTACTGCAAGCACCATCTGCTCTGCATTTTCACTGTGAGAATTTCTTTGGATAAACTACAAGTGATACCAAAGTATAATTCTCAAATTGTCAAAGATAAAATTTTCATGCAAGTAGATGATGAGCAGTGGTAAAAATTTTATTCAACAAAGAAGGAATTGGCAAAAAGCCAAAGCAGATCTGTAAGAAGAAATGAGAACCTGTGTGGATTTTGATAGAAGGAAAAGCTTAAATAAAGATTGCTTAGTTGCATGCCTTACAGGACAATTCAAACATGCATTTGAAATATGGTTTCTATCAGAGATAAAATCACTGCACCATCTCAGTTTCAAGTCAACATCTAATTTTATAAGAGCCCTTGTCAGTGGAAAATATTAATAGTAAGTTGACCATTCTCCATGAGTCAGATGACTCTTGTTTGTCTTCTAAACAAGGCCAGAATTCTGTCCTGTTTTTGTATTATCTTCAGGTTCAGAATATTTTCCTTTTGTAAGAATGAGCTATAGAAATATTTTAAGAATTGGATTCCACAAGTTCACTTGTTATTTGAAATACCTAATGTATTTTACACTGATGTTGATATACTTGTCCTTTTGTTTTGAAAGCCACTGAATTATGAAGAAAACCATCAAGTGGTCCTGGAAATTGGAGTGACCAATGAAGTTCCATTTGCTAGAGATGTTGCACTCAGGATAACAACCATGAACAGAGCTGTGGTTACAGTGCATGTGAAGGATCAGGATGAAGGGCCTGAATGCAGCCCTGAAGTCCAGTATATACAGATTAAAGAAAACTCCGCAGTGGGTTCAAAGATCAATGGGTATGAGGCATATGACCCTGAAAGTAAAAGTTCCAGCGGTTTAAGGTACAAAGAAATCTACAACCACATACTTACAATGTATTTGTAATGATTGAGACACTAGTGTATCAATACATTTTATAGTGCTAAAATCATTTTTATTTTTTATTAACAGGTACAAAATATTGCATGATCCTAAAGAGTGGATCACCATTAATGAAGGTTCAGGCTCAGTAGAGACTTCCAAAACTTTGGACAGGGAGGTTATAACGCCCAAAAATGAGTTGTATAACATTACAGTCCTGGCAATAGATCAAGGTAAAACACAAGTTTTCATTTGGGATGTTATAGAAGAGTTAGAGAATAAACTGCAGTTATTTCTGGGCAGAATTACTCCTGTGTTATATGTGTGTGTGTGTGTGTGTGTGTGTGTGTGTGTGTGTGTGCTCAGTCTTATCCTACTCTCGGGACGCTATGGACTGTAGCTTGCCAGGCTTCTCACTCTGTGGGATTTTCCAGGCTAGAATACTGGAGTGGGTTGCCATTTCCTTCTCCAGGGGATCTTCCTGACCCAGGGATCGAACCTGAGTCTCTTGTGTCTCCTGCATTGGCAGGTGGATTCTGTACCTCTGTGCCACCTGGGAAACCCATGTTCTTGTGCTGAAAGTGAAGTCTTAGTCACTTAGTCGTGTCCTACTCTTTGTGACCCCATGGACTGTAGCCTGCCAGGCTCTTCTATCCATGGGATTCTCTAGGCAAGAATACTGGATGGGGTAGCCATTCCCTTCTCCAGGGGATCTTCTCAACCCAGGTATCAAACCCAGGTCTCTTGCATTGCAGGCAGATTCTTCACCATCAGAGCCACCATGTAGATAGAGTTCTTAGAAATTAAAGACTGTTTCTGTTTATCTTAACCGTAAAATAAGGTGAAACTGCTTGTGACATGAAGCATGCCTTCTTTATCTTTATGTTCCTAGCATGGCAACATCTTACAAGTTTATAGATTTTTGTGTCAGAGGGCAGAGATGAAACTCAAGTCTAGGATTAGATGAAAAGGTCTCACCAGATTCTACTAGATCTCTTTATGTCTTTTTAAATTAAATCATTAAATAGCTCAGCTGACTATAGAGTCAAAATGATTTTTTCTTTATATTCTGTTCCTTAAGGAAACCCCAAATTTCTCAACCCTGGCTAACTATGAAAATAATTGGTGATGTTTAAAAGTAATTTCAAGGTATAGACACTATCTTAGACCAACTGAATTAGAATCCCTGGTCTGGGAGCCTGGACATCATATATATTTAAAAAAAATCTGCCTAGATGGCTAAAATGTGTAC
This sequence comes from Neotragus pygmaeus, assembly GCA_006410875.1. NCBI lineage: Eukaryota > Metazoa > Chordata > Mammalia > Artiodactyla > Bovidae > Neotragus > Neotragus pygmaeus. The sequence goes on from SJYV01055638.1 coordinate 359,197, forward strand.
CAGGATTAGAAAAGCTTTTCTGTGGTCACTTTACTCTTTCTAACATCTGTACCAAAAGGAACCCAAGGAACTAGTGAGTTTGAAATTCAGACATTTATTTTTACTTCTTGGTAAAAATTCGGGTAAAAGGTTTATGAGCAGTTATATCTGATACTACTTCTTGGTAAAAATTCGGGTAAAAGGTTTATGGGCAGTTATATCTGATACTATTAATAGCACAGTAGTCATTTTAGGTGCTCTACAAGTTTCATTTATCCATCTACCTTCTTATTTGCCATTTTCTCTAATTATCAGTTTATTTATTTAGAAAAAACCCAGGAGCTTTCCTGGTGGCTCAGTGTTTAAAAAGAAAAAAAAAATCTGCCAGCCAATGCAGGAGACTGGTCTGGGAAGATCCCACATGCTGTGGGACAACTAAGTCTGTGTGCCACAACTCCTGAGCCCATGTACCCCAGAGTCCATGCTCTGCAGCCAGAGAATCCCCTGCAATGAGAAGCCCGCCCTCTGCAGTTAGAGAGTGGCCTCGGCTTGCCACAACTAGTAAAAGGCCACGTGCAAACAGTGAAGACCTGGCACAGCCATAAATAAATAAATAAAATTAAAAAAAATTAAAAAGCCCACGCATATTTAGAATCGAGCCAATTTTTTTTTTCCCTTAAAAAACTGTGAACTACACTCAACTTTTTTTCTTTCTTCCTAGATGGTAGATCATGTACTGGAACCCTCGCAGTTAGCATTGAGGATGTGAATGATAATCCACCAGAAATACTTCAAGATTATCTAGTCATTTGCAAAGCAAACATGGAGTCTGTTGACATTTCAGCTATTGATCGTGACAGTTCCATCAACGGTGCTCCATTTTACTTCAGCTTGGCAAACACTTCTCCAGAAATCAACAGACTATGGATGATCACCAGAGTTAATGGTATTTTATGAAAAATAATGATTTGTATGTTCTGAAATAACTGAGGATGGATTTACTGCTTTATTCACATGAAGCATAATGTAAAGTGGGTTCTCATGAACAGATTTTAGAAGGCTAACTTTAACTTTTGCAAATATTGAATGGGGCCTGTGTTATATATTGTATTAATACATAAAATGAAACAAGAAAACCTAATTTTTATGAAGGCAAAATTTGCATTTATGACAAAGACAAAAATCCTTGTTAGACTATGGGACAACTTATTAATAAAACCAATTGCTTTTGCTGTGTTTTTGAAGTAACTATAGTAAGACGAAGAAAAAACAAGATGGGCACCTTAAATTTTAGTGTAAGTGAACTCTGGAAATGAGCTGTCTGGATATATGGGATAAGCACTCTGTGATGTTCTGGAAGGAAACATGGTAGGCTATGGATAGAGACCAGCCACTGAAGCCTGCAGCACAACCTAGTACAATGGTAGCTTCTAGAGGCTTCGATTTTCTATGTTACAGCCATAGGTCACTACTGTTTTGTTACTATGCTATGCTCTTTCGTGCAATTTGACTGTTGCATATGCTGTTCCTTCTGCCTAGAATACCTCCTTCCCACTTCTTTGTTGCTGTTGATTAGTTGCTGAGTCATGTCTGATTCTTTTGTGGCCCCATGGACTGCAGCTCGCGAGGATCCTCTGTCCATGGAATTTTCCAAGCAAGAATACTGGTGTGGGTTGCCATTTCCTTCTCCAGGGGATCCTCCTGAGAAGGAAGGATTGACTCTGCATCTGCTGCTTTGGCAGGCAGATTCTTTACCACTGAGCCATCAGGGAAGCCCGCCCACTTCTTAGCTTGGTATTAATTCATAATATTTATGAAGAACCTACTATCCACCTATTCTGTCTACATATAATCATCATGTTGTATTATTATCTGTTTATCTTTCTGCTGTAATACATGACTTCCTCAGAACATTCGTAACTCATCTGTATATTTTCAGCACCTAATCCAGTGCTTAGTAGATACTAACTCCTTAATAAATGTTTGGTAAACAAATATGCATAAAAGAAGGAAAATACCAGGACAATAAGTAAGCATTGGCATTTAGAAGGTTTTAGTAGAAATGCTGAGAGCTTGGCAGGAGGAAGGATGGAATCTGGTGGTGAAGGGCCTTCTGTACCAGCCAGACTGACCTTTGTATGGCTGGTGACAGCAGGTACACATTGAGAGTGTGCATGCAAGGCAATGCTGTATTGGATTTATGTCTTTAAAGAAGTGAGAGGGATAACAATTAGGAGGGTAATCTGAAGAGGACAGAGTTGAATGGCAAGAAAAGTCAGAGGCTGCTGCATTAATATGAATGAATGAGATATAGATATGGCTCAGCTTGTGGTCTTGAGGGACGAGAGGGATTTGAAAGGTTTTACTCACAGCACAATATAATCCTGCAAAAGTTCCAAATAACCCACAGTGGTAATTCACATTCCTCTGGGGAGCTTTGGGTCTGAGGTACAGCCAGAAATCTTTGAAGTTCTTAATAGCTCGAACAGTGCATTTAAGAAACGCTTAAACATTACAGATCACTTCCAGGAGATACATTGCGGTATTTTGTCTTTTTATTTATTACAAAACCCAAAAGATTGTCGTTGCCATTGAAAGTGTGTGGAGCTTTTGGTCAGTTGATAATATGGATCACTGAAATAAGGTAACAAGATCATGGGGGAAATATCACAGTGTGTAGAAATTTGTGTTGTTAGGATATAACTATATCCATGTTGATGTGAGCCTACCCAGCCTGGGGGATGTTCATTAGCTTTCTGATATTGAGATTATTTCCAGAGGGAAGGTGTTATTAACCAAGGGTCTGTTGTGTTTTGAAAAATTGTCTTATACCTAAAGACAGTGAACAGGTACCAGGAAGTAAATAAATAAGAGAATATGAACATAGGACATCTGTTATGTGTAACTATTGGTGTTAATTTTATGAGTATTGTAACCTGCGACTTTAGAGAAATGCTTAGAGTGTATGTCAAGAGCCAATCTAGTGTCATGAGCTTGTTGATAAGGGAAGAGATAAGGGAATATTAAATATTGCTGAAATGCTACTGGGTCACTGCAATGCCAAGTTATTTCTTTAAGCCTCTCTTTGAAAAAGTTACAGTGGGTGACATATATATGGTGGTATTAGTGCTTGAAAAGGTTGAAGATTGTCATCTTTCTTTATCTATTTTCACATGGCAGGTAGTTCCCCGAGAATGATATCTTTAAAAAAAATAGAGTGGTAGAACAAATTTTAAAGGAGGAATCCACGTTCATTAAAAATATAATTCCTTTATTTTCTTTCAGATACTGCTGCCCGTCTTGCATATCAGAAAAATGCCCAATTTCAAGAATATTTCATTCCTGTTGCTGTAAAAGACAGAGCAGGGCTATCTGCAACAAAAACCTTGAGAGTGAACCTCTGTGATTGTACTAACCCCGTTCAATGCCGGGGCGCTCCACGGAGCACGGACGTGAAACTTGGCAAATGGGCGATCCTTGCCATACTTCTGGGCATAGCACTACTTTTTTGTAAGTCCCTTTACTTACCCAATGTTAACATAAAAGATAAATATGAGTGCAAGAAAAAGTCCTTAAAAAGAAATCTTGTCCAACCATCCATCAGACATGAGTCCCCTTTACAAATTCTTTTTGTGTTATTTTCTGAGTTCGGATTGCCTCTTTCTGTGGAAGGTAGCAAGATCCTTTTTGAGATCAGAGACTTCATACTGGGACAGAACCATTGAAAATTCCTTAGATCGTGCCAAGCCAGTCATGGTGTAGCTTTTATTTCTTGGTCCTCGTGTTACCGCTTTTAAGGTCAAATCAAACAATCTAAAAACTTCTGCCACATGCAAGTCCACCAAAAGCCACTTGCGTTTTACATCATTTCGTTTCAATTACAGATTTGTGGGAGATGTTCAAATCACAGCAGTATTTCTTCTTAGGTGTACTCTGCCAGCTCTATTAAATTCTGTTAACCTCCTTCTCATCAGTTGTGTAGTTCCCAATGGTGCCATGTTTTTTCTTGTCTTTTCAATTTGATCCAATCCTTCAGCCTATTTTAGCTGTTGTTCCTTTATTCTGTGATAGGACAAGTGGTTAAGAGTAAGACTCTGGAACCAGACGGTCTGGTTTTAGACTCGGGCTGTATTATTTTTAAGCCGTGTTATATGGGGCAAGTTACTTTTACTGTGCTTCAGTTTCCTCCTCTGTAAAGGGGATGATGAATCTGTTTATCTATGGCTCTGCTGGGTATTCGTTGCTGCATGCCTGGGAATTTTTCTCAAGTTGCAGTGAGTGGGGGCTACTCTCTAGTTCAGTGCCCAGGTTTCTCATCCCCTGTATTCTCTTGTTGTGGAGCATGGGCTCGAGGGCATGGGCTTCAGTAACTGTGGCATGTGGGCTCAGTAGTTGTCACTCACAGACTCTAGAACATGGGCTCAGTAATTGTGGCTCATGGGCTTGGTTGTCCCACAGCCTGTGGGATCTTCCCGGACCAAGGTTTGAATCCATGTCTCCTGCATTGGCAAGTGGAGTCTTTACCATTCAGCCACCAAGAAAGCCCTATAATAGCTATTTTATGGGGTAACACTGAAGATTCACTGAGTTAATGCATATGAAGAGCTTAAAACAGTGCATGGTACATTTTTAATGTGTTCATTGTTTTTCATCAACTCAACAAAATAAATACTAATATATGTCGAAAAAGAGAAAGTGAAAGTCACTCAGTTGTGTCTGACTGTTTGGTACCCCATATACAGTCCATGGAATTCTCCAGGCCAGAATACTGGAGCGGGTAGCCTTTCCTTTCTCCTTACTAGCTGAGCCACAAGGGAAGCCCAAGAATACTGGAATGGGTAGCCTATCCTTTCTCCAGGGGATCTTCCTGACTAGGGTCTCCTGCATTGCAGGTGGATTCTTTACCAACTGAGCTATCAGGGAAGCCCAATATATGTTGAGCACCTACTATATACTGGAAGTATCTAGGTGCTTGGGTTTCACCAATGGACAAAACAGATGAAAATTAACAAACCAAAACAAAGTCTTCTTTGTGACAGTAAAGTGGTAAATAAATTAAACACCCTGGAGGGAAAAATAGAGCCAAATACTTAGGGTCTATAGTGTGGTAGAGTGTGTATGGGTGAGGGTGGGGTTGGATGTTAGTGATGGTCATTTTCAATAGATGGTTGGGCCAGCCTAAGTGAGAAGGTTATCCTTGATGGTTTTTGAAAGAGGTGAAAGAATCAGCTAAGAGCTTTTGGTCAGAGGGTAAAGTCAGTTCAGAGGCCCTAAGGTGAGGGAATGCTTGGAGAAATCAAGGAAGGCAAGGAGCTTGAAGTGGCTTGAGAGTAGGGGATGAGGGAAGAGGAGTAAGAAATGGAGCCAGAAAAGTAACAAGGGGCCACAGTGTAACTGGGGTTGGTCCACTTTCCATTTCCTCCTCCAGGGGATCTTCCGGACCCAGGGATTAAACCTGGGTCTCCTACATTGTAAGTGGATTCTTTTCCATCTATGCTACCAGGGGAAGCCCCTGTAAAGGGCCAGACAATATATATTTTAAACTTTGCAGGCCGTATGGTTTCAGTTGTAACCAATCACATTTGCTCTTGTAGCAAGAGAGCAGCCATAGAAAATATTTAAACCACTGGCCTGACTGTGTTCCATTAGAACTTGATTTGTGGACATTAAAATTTGAATTTCATATAGTGTTCACGTGTAATAAACTATTATTCTTTTGAATTTTTTCAGTCATTTAAAAATATAAAAACCACAGCTCATGAGTGATACACAGCATGGTGGGCTGGATTCAGGGCTATAGGCTGGCAGTCCTTGGTATGAAGGCTTATTGAACCTTGTAAAGAATTGTGGTTGTTGTTGCTATTAGTTTTATTATCACATATTCCAGCTTTGTACATGAGGTAGAATAAGAATTCTGAACATGCAAATTACAAAGTAAGTTTAATTAAGATACCTGGGGAGATAACTCTATTCTGGGGTGGGCGGTGGTGGGGGGAGAAGTCTGTTTTGTTATATTTTCACATTGGCAAACCATTCTTTTGTGAGTCAGAAAATCTCTTTAAAAGTCTTTGTGTAAGTAAATATCATTAATTTTTTAAAAAATTCATGATTTGAAGTACTTAAATGGTGGGTGGAATTCAAACTCTTAAAGAGGATTGTAATCAAAATATAAATATAATTACTTTAAATTTTAAAAGTAAGCTAAATCATGGCCTATTACTTTAGAAAGGCCAAGGTCATCTGTGGGACACCATGTTCAGTGTCTTATTTTCTTCTTGTGTATCTTAGGTAATAAGAAATAAAAGATGAGTATTTTATTCTACATATGTTAAACTTTTGTTCTTGTTTTTAACTCAGCTATATTGCTAACTTTAGTATGTGGAATTGTTAGTGCCAGAAATAAAAAAGCTTTTCCAGAAGATTTGGCCCAGCAAAATCTAATTATATCAAACACAGAAGCACCTGGAGATGATAAAGTGGTAAGTGATTTTTAAAAAAAACAGATATTTATCTCTGAGTATTTTCCATAATTTCTTTAACTCATCCTTATGAAGTTACTACAAAATTTAGGAGTTAATTTATATTCTTAATTTGATCAGATTTTGTAGGCATAAATATTTTATCTGCCAATATTCAAAGACTTATATAGTGGCTTTAATTAAACATCTTACACCAGATATATTGTTTTAGTTATCTTTTTTCCATCCTCTCGTGTTATGATTTACTACTACTGCTTTGATGTTGTGAATTTACTATAAGAGCAATCTTTTTGACTGCTCTCTACAACGTGTATTTTCAGATATTATTTATCTCACTCTTTGACCATTTATAATAGGAAAAACTTGCTAAGAACTCTCAAGATAAACTAAGAAAATAAAAAAAAAGATATATGTGTTTTTAAAAATTTATGTATGTGGGGGATAGGTTTAGATTGGAAGATAACTGCTGCTATTTTTTTTTTACATATCTCTATGGTGCTTGGGCCTATGCTTCTCTTTTGGGGGAAATACATGAAAGAGTTCTTATAAGGCATATTCTCTCCTCAAAAAGATTTTACTTTATGAAAAATTGAACCTACTCTTGTGGGAAAACTAAATAGGAACATGACAATAAACAGCACCAATTTGTTAGGGTACCGGTGGAGTTCAAAGATACAGATGCTGCATAAGTATATTCATGATGTCTGGGTCAAACGGAGTGGCCTGGTGGAAGATTCACAGATTAGTCTGTAACTTAAATAATAGGAAGGATTTGAAAGTGAAGATATGAACAACAGCTTAATGAATGTAAAAAGGAGATGGCCAAATTTAAGGATTATTCAACAAATAGTACATAAATTGATTTAAAATGGAAGAAATGATGTTTAGGAATAGAGATTTGACACTTGAATTAGGTTCTGGAGGAAGAGGATATAATAAACAAGCAGTGGGAGATGAGACTTTTATATGCCACACTATAGGGTTTTGGATTTATTCTCTCGATAAGGGAGAGCTAGTCATGGCTTTTCTGCTTGAAAGTGGCATAATGTAAGTAGTATTACGCTGCACTTGTATGCTGACCAATAAGATCAGGAAGACATAGGACTGGGGAGGATGAATTATTGGGATCTTTTGGTAGTCTCAGCATGAGCTAGATAACTCTTCTAGAATAATGATTATGGGAAAATTAAAATATGGATGAATAAGAAATATTTTAAATGTATAAATAAGATTGTTGACCACCAACCATGGTGCAGTGGTAAAGAATCCGCCTGCCAAAGCAGGAGATGCAGGAGACATGGGTTTGATCCATGGGTCAGGAAGATCCGTAGAAGAGGAAATAGTAATCCACTCCAGTATTCTTGCCTGGAAAATCCTATGGACAGAGGAGCCTGGCAGGCCTGAGTCGATGGGGTTGCAGTCATTTAGTCGTGTCAGACTCTTGTAACCCCGTGGACTTTACAGTCCTTGGAATTCTCTAGGTCAGGATATTGGAATGGTAGCTTTTCCCTTCTCCAGGGGATCTTCCCAACCCAGGGGCTGAACCCAGGTCTCCCACACTGCAGGGAGATTCTTTACCAGCTGAGCCACCAAGGAAGCCCAAGAATACTGGAGTGGGTAGCCTATCTCTTCTCCAGGGAATCTTCCCAACCCAGGAATTGAACTGGGGTCTCGTGCATTGCAGGCAGATTCTTTACCAACTGAGCTACCAGGGAAGCCCAGAAAGTATGAGTCAAGGACTAGGGACTAAATCTATTTTATGAATGGAGAACTAATTACAGGGTTCCTCATGCAGGCATGTTAAACATAGATGAGTTATGATTTTGCCTGATGGTGGGAAGGAAGTGAAAGAAAAACAGTTGATAAGAAATATCTATATTCATCTTGAGATGTAGAAAAGGCCTGATATAAAATCACTGTCCCTGGCTTATAGCTTCTGTCACATTGACTCTACTTTTTATTTTGTTATTTAAAAGTAAACAATCTTGAGTGCTCAGTCATATCTGACTCTTTGTGACCCCATCAACTCTGTCCATGGGATTTTCCAGGCAAGAATACTGGAGTGGGTTGCCATTTCCTCCTCTAGGGATCTCCCTAACTCAGGGATCAAACCCACGTCTCCTGCATTGGCAGACAGATTCTTTCACAATACACCGTGGTTGGTGGTAAACTATCTTATTAATACATTTAAAATATTTCTTATCCCTATTTTACTCATAGTAACTTCTTATTTTATGTCTAGGAAGGGGTTGAATGAGTTGTACTCACTGTTTTTTCTTTGCCATTTGGTGCTGGAGTTGGTGGCGTTGATCAGCTGCTTCACTATAATATACTCACACCTATTTACCTGTTCTCTGTTACTAGCACTTCTCAAAAGGACTTGAAATTATTAATTTTATACCAGTATGTAATTTTAGGCATATTTTTACAAAATGCAACAATATTTCACAGTTTATATGTAAACTTATTTTAATGCAATGAGTAAAGTTGGTAAATTGAGATCTGTGTTTAAGTCAAAGGCATTCACATGGGGTTACGAGTTGGGTAAAATATCAAAACTGAAAAAGTAAATCTGAAAATCCTTGATGTGGAGAAGGAGTTGCTGATGCCCCGTGAAAATAAACTTGAGGGAGGTCCTTTAAGGTGGGTAGGAAGGAACCAAGATGAGAGAGAATGTGAAATGGCACCGTGGGTTCAAGTTTGATTTTAGTTTATTTCCAATTCCTGCCTCATTAGTTTCAAAATATGATCTCTGAACATGTACTTATAATGACTAAATCACGCCATCAAGAGGATTTGATAGTAAGAATTTTGTGTGTGTTGGTAACAGAATTTTACTGAAGCAACAACCTAAGCGAAAAATGTAGAGTAGCAGTGCCACCAAATGGCTACTTTTCAGTTCTCTTTCCTTGTCGTTTTTTCCCAAGGCAGTGAAATAGTATGTATGGCTTTTATGGATATATTTTAGATTCAGTAAATCATCGAAACTTGAAAACTTTTGATAGCGACTCTGCCTATTAAATCTAAAAAATAAATTGGTAAGAAGATGACATAATGGTACTATTTATACTGGGGGTGTTGTCATGAAAGTGAAGCTTTACAATTTGAACTGATACACCAAAGTTAGGATTTGCTATAATTCAAATTCTCCCCAATGACCTGGAGGGTTGATGTGCAGTTCCACCATTAAGTTAATGTTGAATCAAATCTTTTCCATTTTCAAACACTGTCTTGACTCTGACTTCCCCTAGATCTCTCCGTGTTTCTTTTTCTTTGAAACTGATTTTTTTTGAGAGAAAGATTTTTACTCAATTTCTCCAAGACTATAGTCCTGTTCACCCAGCACTCTGTGTAAATTTTCCTAACAAGGATCACCACTGGCCACTTTTTTACTTGACTCTCATAAGTGCTTACTTTTTTTGAGCCAGTTCTTACCTACTTGGATATTTTCTGCACCATTGACCTTACCCTAATCCTCTCTTAGCTTCAGAGTCATGCCTTTTTGGTTCTGTATTATTTCAGTGGCTATTCCAGGTCAATTCTGTCACAGCTCTAATTCCTTTATCCACCCCTTAAAACATGATTTTTCTTGTTGTTCTATTCTTAGCTTGTTTTCTTTCAGTCTGCAGTTTTCTCTGGATGAGATCATTTACTCCCATGGCTTCATCTCCCGCTACATGGAAGTGAGTCCCAGAAATATACTTTAGCTTAGGTCTCTCACCTGAGCTCCAGACCACATTCTCATATACTCATCTTGGATAACCACAGGTTTCTCAACTTTACCATGTTCCAAACTGACTTGCTCACCCTCTCTCACCCATAAGTGCATCCTTCATTTCTGTGAATTATGCCATCTATCTAGTTGCACAAGCCGGACACATAGGGATAACTCCTGACCCTTCCCTGTGCTGCCTCATCCATCTAACTAACAGTAAGCTCTCTATGAAGTCCATCCTCTTCTTTTAATCGTCACTGTTTCTACTTTGGTTTAGATCCTTGTCATTTTTCATCTAGAATTATTTGTGACTTCTCTGATATCCATGACACTAAACTTGTCTCCTTTGTATTGTCTTTCACATTGTTGTCTAATATTATTCAGAAAAAATATGTCATTTGGGACTTCCAAGTGGTCTAGTGGCTCCACACTCCCAATGCAGGGAGTCCAGGTTAAATGCCTGGTTAGGTAATTAGATCCTGCATGCTGCAAGGAGTTCTCACGCTGCAACTAAAGTTCCTGCATGCCAAAACAAAGATTCCTCTTGCCGCAGCTAAGACCTAGTGCTGCAAAAACAAGAACAAAAAAGTCCCCTGCCTGTTATTAAAACTCTATTTTGAGTCCCCATAGTCTTCAAGTTCTGACAAAACGTGGTCCACTAGGGAAGGGAATGGTAAACCACTTGAGTATTCTTGCCTTGAGAACCTCACGAACAGTATGAAAAGGCAAAAAGATAGGACACTGAAAGAGGAACTCCCCATGTTGGTAGACACCCAATATGATACTGGAGATCAGTGGAGAACTAACTCCAGAAAGAATGAAGAAACAGGACCAAAGCAAAAACAACAGCCAGCTGTGGATGTGACTGGTGATGGAAGTAAAGTCCAATGCTGTAAAGAGCAATACTGCATAGGAACCTGGAATGTTAGGTCCCTGAATCAAGGCAAATTGGAAGTGGTCAAACAGGAGATGGCAACAGTGAACATCGAAATTTTAGGAATCAGTGAACTAAAATGGACCGAAATGGGTGAATTTACTTCAGATGACCATTATATCTACTACTGTGGGCAAGAATCCCTTGAAAGAAATGGAGTAGCCATCATAGTCAACAGAGTCCAAGATGCAGTACTAGGATGCAATCTCAAAAACAACATAATGATCTCTGTTCATTTCCAAGGCAAACCATTCAATATCACGGTAATCCAAGTCTCTGCCCCGAGCAATAATGCTTCTTCAGGTTCTATGAGGACCTACAAGACCTTCTAGAACTAATACCCCAAAGAAATGTTCTTTCCATTATAGAGGACTGGAATGTAAAAGTAGGAAGTCAAGAAACACTTGGCTCCTGCTGCTGCTGCTAAGTCGCTTCAGTTGTGTCTGACTCTTTGTGATCCCATAGACAGCAGCCCACCAGGCTCCCTNCCCCAAAGAAATGTTCTTTCCATTATAGAGGACTGGAATGTAAAAGTAGGAAGTCAAGAAACACTTGGCTCCTGCTGCTGCTGCTAAGTCGCTTCAGTTGTGTCTGACTCTTTGTGATCCCATAGACAGCAGCCCACCAGGCTCCCTCGTCCTTGGGATTCTCCAGGCAAGAACACTGGAATGGGTTGCCATTTCCTTCTCCAATGCATGAAAGTGAAGAGTTAAAGTGAAGTCGCTCAGTCATGTCCGACTCTTTAGCAGCCCCATGAACTGAAGCCCACCAGGCCCCTCCGTCCATGGGATTCTCCAGGCAAGAGTACTGGAGTGGGTTGACATTGCCTTCTCTGAAACACTTGGAGTAACAGGCAAATTTAGCCTTGAAGTCCAGAATGAAGCAAGGCAAAGGCTAACAGAGTTTTGCCAAGAGAATTCACTGTTCATAGCAAACACCCTCTTCCAACAACACAAGAGAAAACTCTACACATGAACATCACCAGATGATCAATACCAAANAAGTCCAGAATGAAGCAAGGCAAAGGCTAACAGAGTTTTGCCAAGAGAATTCACTGTTCATAGCAAACACCCTCTTCCAACAACACAAGAGAAAACTCTACACATGAACATCACCAGATGATCAATACCAAAATCAGACTGATTATAGTCTTTGCAACCAAAGATGGAGAAGCTCTATACAGTTGGCAAAAACAACACTGGGAGCTGATTGTGGCTCAGATCATAAACTCCTTATTGCCAAATTCAGACTTAAATTGAAGAAAGTAGAGAAAACCACTAGACCATTCAGGTATGACCTAAATCAAATCCCTTACAACTATACAGTGGAAGTGACAAATAAATTCAAGGGATTAGATCTGATAGACAGACTGCCTGAAGAACTATCGATGGAGGTNTCCGGGAGTTGGTGATGGACAGGGAGGCCTGGTGTGCTGCGGTCCATGGGGTCACAAAGAGTCAGACACGACCGAGCAATTGAACTGCACTGAACTGAACTGAACTGATAGTCTTCAAGATTTTTAAAAAAATTTTAGCATAGTCTTTTATGACCTCTCCAGCTTCTCCCTCTCTCTCTGAACCATCTATGGTAGCCATTCTCAACAGGCTGTAATTGAGAACCCTCGAGGAACTGTATTTGTTTGCATCTAGATCTTCTTGCAGATAATGTATTCTCTTCCCATTTCAAGTAGGAGTCCCTCAGCTTGAAGTTTCCCCAGTATGTCCCACTTAGTTTCTCTGAGTTTGAATTTTCATACTCTTCCTCTGTGTCCCTCTAGCATTCTGCATTCACGTATGTGGTGGTGTAGTTGCTAAATCATGTCTGCCTCTTGTGACCCCATGGACTGTAGCCCACCAGGCTCCTCTGTCCATGGGATTTCCCAAGCAGGAATACTGTAGTGGGTTGTCATTTCCTTCTCCAAGAAATATTCTCAGCCAAAGGATTGAACCTGGATCCCCTGAATTATAGGTGGTCTCTTGATTGCACGCAGATTCTTTACCAACTGAACCACCAGGGAGGCCCTCTGATGTGTTCACCTATACATCATGGTAATCATATTCCTAGAGTAATCGTCTGTTTTTCTGCTTCATTGGAGTAACAGTTCACTGGGGCCACTGAGGGACCATATCTCTATTTTTGCATCCTAGACTGGGCGCACAATTGAAAATGATGAATGTCTGTTGAATGAATGAATGAATAAAAAATTTAGAAGTAAACGAGCTCTCTCCTTTGCCTCCTTGTGACTTTACTTTGAATCCATTTCCAACCGATATGAATTGTCATCTTTTATTTTATTTCAGTGTTCTGCCAATGGGTTTATGACCCAGACAGTCAACAACGCTAACCAGGGCTTTTGTGGTACTATGGGATCTGGAGTCAAAAATGGAGGGCAGGAAACCATTGAAATGGTGAAAGGAGGACACCAGACCTTGGAGTCATGCCGCGGGGCTGGGCATCATCACACCCTGGACTCCTGCAGAGGAGGCGCTGTTGAGGTGGAGAACTCCAGATACACTTACTCCGAGTGGCAAAATTTCACTCAACCCCGTCTTGGTGAAGTGAGTTTCCCTGAGCGTGCTGTCTGTACAATTTAAATGTCCCAGTGGAGAACTTTAGGAAATTGAGATTAACATCTGTTTTCAGAAACTTCTTTTCCCTATTCTCCAATGTATCCTTTCTCTCTCACTCTCTGGCTATTTTTGCCCCTGCTCTTTGATTTTGTTTCATTACTTAAAAGATTTTATTTCATCTGTCACTTTTTTTCTTAATTTCTAAAATCTCATGAAAATTGGAGGAGTCTACTCTTCCTCACTAAAGTTACATTTCATTTTTAGGGGTGTGTTTTTCTCACAAACTCTTTTCATATAGGAAAATAGAGGGGAAAAGCTCATTCTTCACAATTACAAAAATCCCCAAGTCAAATCTGCATCTCTCTGTGAAAGCAAGGCATCTGTACAGAATTCTAGAATGAAAATTAAATAATATGATCTGTATGAACTTTTTTTTTTTTTCATGTAAAAGCACCATGCAAATTAGCCAGGATCCTCTGTGCATGAGATTCCCCAGGCAAGAATATTGGAGTGGGTTGCCATTCCTTTCCCCAGGGTATCTTCCCGACTCAGGGATTGAATCCTGGTCTCCTACCTTGCAGGCAGATTCTTTACCTTTTGAGCTACCAGAGAAGCCCATGATGAGCTATGCACCATGCAAACATATAGTGGTTGCTAATCAGAGGAAAGCAAGGATGTAAAAGATGTGAAGTTCAGTAAGGGATTTTCAGTCATGGCAGCACCTCAGAATTCACTGGGGAGCTTTTAAACAATGCTAATGCTATGCTTCACCTTGAATGATTCTGATTTAATTGGTTTGACTTTTCTTTCTTTTTTATTTTTAATCTCCTCTATGATTCAAATGTGCAACCTGAGTAGAGAGCCGCTGGATTAAGTATTCTTTCTGGTACTGAGTTAATCTCGTTTCTGTTTCTAGACAACCAGTAACCATATGAGATCAGGTTGACTGAGGAGGAGCAAAGCTTAAGAAGCACTCTTAGGGATGTTCTCCAATGTTTATGTCTAGTAATGGGGTGTGATGCTAAAATGGTCATAAAGAGACACTTGCTGACATAAGGCAAGGAAGTATCCGCTGGGTTTGAGAAGGGATAGGTACACCGGTGAGAAAGGGAGGGAGTTCATGAGTCTGACAAGTTCACAGACAGGCCAGTGACAGCCAGCCAGGCTCGCTGATCACTTGGCCCAGTTTTTACAGTGTTGTTAAGTCACTTCAGTCGTGTCTGACTCTGTATNGAAGGGATAGGTACACCGGTGAGAAAGGGAGGGAGTTCATGAGTCTGACAAGTTCACAGACAGGCCAGTGACAGCCAGCCAGGCTCGCTGATCACTTGGCCCAGTTTTTACAGTGTTGTTAAGTCACTTCAGTCGTGTCTGACTCTGTATGACCCCATAGATGGCAGCCCACCAGGCTCCCCCAGTCCCTGGGATTCTCCAGGCAAGAACACTGGAGTGGGTTGCCATTTATCTTGATTATCATTAAATTTCACTGAAAATGTGTGCATCTTTCTATCTTACTGTGTTTTGGCTCTCTTGGAAACTTGATTCTGAAGACAATGTGATAATCCTTACCCACATTATTTCTGCATATAATAGCAATTTTAGTTGATGTTGATTGAACATTTACTATGTGCTGGCTGTTTAATAAGAGTGTTTTTCATGCATTATTTTGTCACTTAATTATGATCCAGTGAGATAGTCATTGTTATATTCTTATTTTAGAAATCAGGAAACTGAAGCTTAAAGATATTCAGTAACTTGCTCAAATTCACATAGCTAATTGACAAACTAAGCTATGACTCCAGATCAGGACTGTTTAACTATCCAAGCTCAAATTCCAAATAACTATGCATATTATCACCATTTTGTGGTGATATAAAATTTAGGGATAAGAATTTAATCTTATATTTTAAGATTTAAAATTTATTAAATTAAACCTTAATTTAATTGTACTTAATAATTAAATGAAATATTAATTTAATGTAATTAAATTACATTAGTAATTTAAATATACTTAAATATAATGTGTATACATTTTTTTATTTGTATGGGTTACTAGAAATGTAAAATGTACTGACTTTGTAGTATGGCTGTGATATAGACCAACCATGTGCATTTTTTGTATGTAGGAATCCATTAGAGGACACACTGGTTAAAAATTAAACATAAAAGGTAAATAAAAATAAATTTTATGTTTATCGATTTCAGTGTGTTTAAAACAATAATACAATCCCTTTTTTTGTTTCTTTTACAGAAATTGCATCTGTGTAATCAGGATGAAGAGCACATGCCATCACAAGATTACGTCCTTACGTACAACTATGAAGGAAGAGGGTCTCCAGCCGGTTCCGTGGGTTGCTGCAGTGAAAAGCAGGAAGAAGACGGCCTTGACTTTTTAAATAATTTGGAAGCCAAATTTACTGCCTTAGCAGAAACATGTACAAAGAGATAATGTTACAGTGCTACAATTAGACATATCTTTGTCAGACTTCATCTTTCTAAAAGAGATATTGTAAAATTCAATTTATTTCTATATATCTAGCAATACATAGATATTATGAATATGTATGAATTTTGTCTAAATTTTAAAAATTATGCTATCTACCGATTTATATTTTCAAGCAATTTGCTATTGATTTTTTTAGGAAGTTAAAAATGTTAGAACAGATTTTCCTTCTTTTATTACTGAGTAAATAGTCAACCAGGAAATCTCATGCTATAGCTTTGGATTTAAGGTCTATAACGGACCATCTCCCATTTACAAATATGCTTTCAGTAAATGCATTGGCTAAATATTAGTCCAACAATAGAAACTTGTACTTGATTGAGTATAGTAGAACAGCATTTTGGACTAGAAATTCCATTTTTGCTCCACAGACCGTTCCCTGAGATTCAGAACTACTCTTGGTAACTTGTCAGTAATGAAAATTATACTGAGAAAAAGTTGTTTTTTCTCCTCTTGAGAATTGTACTTTTATATTTTCATTTGCATGTTTAGCACGTGTGGCTCTTTATTTTTCTACTGACAATAGTCATTTGCAATTAGAATATCTTATTTTTAGATGGACTGTGATTATGCCATAGAGTCAATCTGAAGAAACAGACTCCCTTTGTAGTTATGGTAGCAATGAGTATTAACGTGCATTTCTATTTACTACTATTTTCAAATAAAATACATTGTTCCTTATTAAAGCAGGTAAATACTACACAGTGCTAGAAAGAATCAAACAAATATAGGGAAGGAAACTTAAACCTTAGGTGCAATTTAACATCTTCCAAGATGTTGCTTAAATTTAGTGCTTCTCAAATTCGTTCATGTGCTAGAACCTCTGGAGAGCCTTGTAAAATTTCCCAAGGCAAGGATGTTTAAACTTTAAATAATTAGCATCTACTCTTATGATAAACCTAATATCACATTTGAAGTATACTTACTTCAAATGATAAAGAAAATAGACAACAAATAATAGGTATCACTAGTTGAAAAAAATTTTGAAAGAAAATACTTAAGGTTAAATTAATTAAAAAATTTTGCAACTATGAAGAACTGGGACCTACTCCCCACCCCTGACTCTTGCCAAAAAAAAAAGAAAAAAATTCTTTATTTGACTTTGGAGGCGGATTTGTTGAGTTAGCCCAGGAGGTAGCGATGTTCTATAGTGGCACTGTTCTGCACATACTGCTAACTGCTAAGTTGCTTCAGTCGTGTCTGACTCTGTGTGACCCCATAGATGGTAGCCCACCAGGCTCCGCCGCCCCTGGGATTCTCTAGGCAAGAACACTGGAGTGGGTTGCCATTTCCTTCTCCAATGCAGGAAAGTGAAAATTGAAAGTGAAGTTGCTCAGTCGTCTCCGACTTTTAGCGACCCCATGGGCTGTAGCCTACCAAGCTCCTCTGCCCGTGGGATTTTCCAGGCAAGAGTACTGGAGTGGGGTACCACTGCCTTCTCCGATTCTGCACATATATATCATTTATTGATTAATAGTTGTATAACCATTCATCAATGCAACATTTAAAACAAAGTGAGAAAGCAAAGGAGAAGATATTACTTTTAAGTGTGGCTGGGGTGTGGTGTGTCCTCTGATAGGAATACAGGGTTTAAAAAATAGAACTTATGTTTGGTTCTTAGGTGCTGCATGATAACTAAGCGTATCGGGGGATAGTTCATGTACATTTATGTAATGTTTAAAATCGTATACAGCTAATTAAGCTTTTTTGGTTTCAGTGGAAAGAGGGAATTAGGTGAAACTGTAGATTTGCTTTTTGGTCTCTTTCCTTATCCACAAACTGGGACCAAACGTGACTGGCTAAGGCTCCCTCCAACTAAGACTCCTTGACTTCCGGTGGTGGCAGGTTTCTAGAGATGAAATTTTTTTTTTTTTGTGGTGCTAATATTAAAAACTTCTTTTAACCGAATTCTGGTAAAAAGAAATCTTCTATCACCATTTTCTTTATGTCTCCCCCTGATCAACACTTTGAAAAATTTAGAGCCAAATAACCATGTTCTCTCAGTCAGATTTTAACAGGTAAAGGGAGCTAGGGGTTGGGAGGAGGGCATGAAAATTTTACATAAGTAAGTGAGTTGTGACTGTCCTAAGATCCCAAATCTATCACTTTTGCAGTTGGTTCTAATCTGGAAACTATAAAATGTCATTTTCCTGATCACTACCCTGTTTTAATTATTTAAAAAAATTTTTTAAGTTTCTTTTTTTTTTTTAATGTGGCCCTCTTTTAAAGTCTTTAATGATTTTGTTACAATATCACTTCAGTTTTATGTTTTGATTTGTTTGCCCACGAGGCATATGAGATCCTAGTTCCCGTACCAGGCTTTGAACCTGCACCCCATGCTTTGGAAGGTCAAGTCTTAACCACTGGATCGCCAGGGAAGTGCCTCACTGCCATGTTTTAGAGTCATAGATGTGATTCAAGGAAATCAGCCATCAGGCCCACTTTTTTTCATCTCTCTCCCAACCTTGTCAGTAACATTTACCTAGCAAATACTTCAGGCTGTCAATCACCCTTTAGTATGAATTACATTTTTTATGAGTTTGCTTTACTAAAATTTTTAAAATAATAGAAGAATTAAGAATTTTGAATTCATGAAAGAAAAAGATCATGTGGTCATTTAGGAACACAGGGAACTGCAGGAGAGAGCATGCCTGAGTGGGTATTTGCATGTAGAGGAACATGAAAACCCAGGCCTTCGAGGGCAAAGAGAGAGGCCACCAAAAGGATATGAGTGGGAGTAAAAGCAACATTGTTTGCTTCTTTAATTGTCCTAGGCCAGGCCCTTTCTTCCCCTTTTTTCCTTAGGCCAGTGGCAGCTGCCATTTGGTTTTGGTGAAGTGTCACTGACGTGTCATCCACTCTTTTTCCGAGCCTCACCTTATATAGAGTGTGGGAACAAGAAGAGAGCTGACTGCCTGCTGAGCCTGAAGGCATTTTCAGGACTGGCCGAACTGGTTGTGGAGGGTAAACACAACGTTCATGGGGGTCATGGGATTTCTTCTGGCTCTCTAAGATAGCAGGTCTTCCATTAGACGGGAGTCTGTGAATTTGATGCTCCATTTTCTGTTTTCTAATTTGCTTCTGAAATCTAGCTTCTTAGATTTAGACATGCTAACGGGAAATTTTCCTTTTAAAGCCTTAGTTTTAATGTAAAAATTTTTAACGAAGAGTATTCTTCTTTCCTTTTATATGTAAGGCGAAAATTAGGCTATTTTAGTGTGAAAGGATATAACTTTTTGAAGCTTTCACTTTTCTTTCAGTGAATGTTCTTGAATTTTTATGGCAATGTACAGATGATTTTTCTTATTTTTGTAAGGAAGCAGCTAACTGTCTAAAAGTGTAGTGAGGTTTTGCAACCTTTTTAACAGAGCTTTAATTTTGTTCTTAAAAGAAGTTACTTTGCTTTTAGAGAAGCATAGCAGGTTAAAATAAGCAAACATTTAATGTGTAAAGCAGTATTTACAGATATGAGGTGTGTAATAAAGCAATGTTAACTTGATTTCTTGTCTTTGCTGTTTTTAGAGATTAAATTATTCCAATATGGTCATGTTGTAAAATTGTACTTTAGACTAGCATGGAAACAGATCCTCGGTAATAGGTTCATTTCAGTTACAGGGAAATACTTTAGAGAAGGGATCAGTACCAAATTGTTAATATTGTTATACTATTTGGGAGGGGATTGCTATTTAGGGAACAGCTTTCCAAATATCTGGCTGTCTCCTCACTGTCTATGTGTCTATTTATCAGCTGATTTTGACTGGGTGAAGTATTATGAGGTTGTGATTGCAGAATGTTCCAGAGTTAATACAGTGATACAGTGTTCTTGCTTGGAGGAGCAGTGTAGTCAAGAAAAAAATGAGTTTAAAAAAAGGTGATATTTCTTTCTTGGTCTGTCACTTATAGGATGCATGCCCTCCCAGCTTTAACCACAAATGGATTATGTGGTTATGTGCAGTTCACGGCAAATCTTTCCCCTGGTGTGTGTGTGTGTGTGTGTGTGTGTGTGTGTGTGTGTGTGTACACTTATGCTTCCCCACAAATGTAAGACTGCCCATTTAAAGAATGTGTGGGTTGTAACAAAATCTTTCAATTTTAATCTAATTTGAATGATTTCAATTTTAAGAACTTTTATTGTGATCATTATTTTTGTGTGTAAATATTTAACTTGGACAAGGTTCTTTGAATTTTGTTTGCTACAGCAGACTTAGTTTGGTTAGATTTTGGGTCACTGTGCCTGAGAAGCTTGGAATCTAGAGTCAGAAGGTAGATTGTTTGAATCTGAATCCTGGCTCTGCCACTTGCTAGCTGTGTTACTTTAGAAAAGCTACTTATCTCCTCTCGAAGCCTTAGTTTTCTTATCTCTAAAATAAAAAAAAAAGCAATACCAACTTTATGGAGTCATGGGGATGATTAAATGAGTTAATATATTTAAAGCATGTAGAACATTGTGTGTGCTAAATCGCTTCAGTCGTGTCCAACTCTTGGCGACCGCATGGACTATAGCCCACCAAGGTCTTATCTCCACGGGATTCTCCAGGCAAGAATACTGTAACGGATTTCCGTGCCCTCCTCCAGAACACTGTACCTAGTAAAAAAATTTATGGATGTTAGGTATACAGGTAGTAAAATTATGTAGTTGAATTTAATACAATACAAAAGTTCATGGTTATTTAGGCGAAAAGGAGAATGGGGGAAAGACACTTATTTCCCATCTGTAATTTGTGCTCATAATGCACAAACCATTCTATAGAATGTTTTTCTTTCTGATAGTATTTTTTATTCCCCAGCCGCCATTCCATTTAAGCAACTAAGTCCTTCTGTGTTTATTAGCTACTCTGTAAGTGTGCCAGAACATTAACACCTAGAGACTCCAGTCTAAGGCACTCAGGTGCCCATGATCAGAGTAGGAGTTTCCTTAGTGGCCGCTTGAGTGGGTTAATGACTGACCACCAGACTCTCTTCCTACTCAGTGCGGCTTAGTACTCTACAGGAGTGATGAGACTTAACCCCAGAAAAGAGCTGAAGGTCAAATCCCAAATGACTGAGGCTTATTTTCTGCCACCTTGACTCAATAATGACTTCAAAAAGACTTTGGAAATAGAAAAGTAACAGATGTTTTACTGGAACTTCTGGAGGCGTTGTGAGGTTTTTTGGTACTATTTAAACCAGGAACTGGTAATTGTTGAGAGAAAGGGAAGAAAGTATACACCATATTTTCTTTATCCCTTCATCCATCCCTGGACTTCAGGTGTTTCCACCTCTTGGCTCCTGTGAATAGCACTGCAGTGAACATGAGAGTTGAGGTATCACTTCAAGATCATGATTTCAGGGTTTTTTTTTTTTTTTTGGCTTATACAGTCGTTCTGTTTTTAATATTTGAGAAACGACCATATGTTTCTCACAAAAGCTACACCATTCAGCCTTAAAAAAAGAAGGGAACCATGCCATGTGCTACAACATGGATGAACCTTGAAAACATTATGCTGAGTGAGATAAGCCAGACATGTAGGACAAGACTGCACCATCACATGCATGTAATGTATGGAAAGCAGCCACAATCACAAAGGCAGAGAGCAGAATGGTGTTTGCCGGGGGCTGGGGGCGGAGAGAGAAAGGGGCAGCTGCTGTTCAGTGGATGTAGAGTTTCCATCATGGGGGATGAATGTCCTAGAGATCTGCGGTACAACACTGTGCTCACACTTAACCATACCACACTGTACACCCAAACACAGGCTGATGGTACATCTCAAGTCATCTGTTTCTCACCACATTGGAAAAAACACCCAACATACTTCTCTTCAAAAAAACTGGTTTCAGGTGTAATTTCCATGAGTCTTCAAGGTAGGAGAGGCTTTGTGTTCTGCCCTTGCCTTGGTTCCCAGAATCTGGGGCCTCTTTTAAGTATCTGTGGAGGACACACCCTTCAGTTACTCACACATCTGCTGTGTTTGAGCAAAACCTGAAGACACCTGGGGCTGCACAAGCACATGTGCTGTGCCAGAGAAGCACACTGTTGTTCTAACATGTAACTTCAAAAGCAGAAGGCTCTTTGGAGCCCATTAGAAACAAGATAAACATCGGCAGAAATACATGCAAGCTATGTCTTATATAATTGTCTCTCTTGTGCACAGCAGAACCATAATGGGAAGGAAACATACATGTGGGATATTATAAGCTAGTATTTTACGTAAGGGAAAGCTCATAGATGTAATATTCTAGGAGAACCCTGAATATTTGTTACTAAGTTCCCACATATTTTAAAATTGATTTTATTGTTATCTTTTTAAAACACATAAAGTAAATACAAGCTGTGTGATATGTGTCCACACAATGTTTTTTTTGGTTGGAAAGTATTCGTTTTATTTTCATTTTAATATTTTAACATTTTCTTTTAACTGCAATTAGACAAAAATGAAATTTTCTTCATGTTGTTTCAACAGTCATACGTATTTTACTTTTCAAGTCTATGACATAGTTAGTGGACAGTATTTTAATCTGGTACACTAAACTTTCAAGTTTAACATTTAGCAAAATTTTGCTTCACAAAGTCACTTCGTAGAATGACAGGAAATATATACAACGTTGAATCCAGATTCAGACAAATGCCCCTTTCTCTTCCTCAAAATAAATGCTATTAAAAAGTGTAGTATAAAATTTTAGTTATGAAGGCACTGCGTAATTCTGTATTATATGGCTAATGTCTTGATTAGCAGCAAGAGTGATGAGAATATTCTACATTTAATTTACTGGAGCATAAAAAAACTTTTTGAGGAAGGACTTAGCTCTCATCAAAGAAAAAGAACCTTTTGGCCCATTTAGTTAATGCATTCCTTTTCAAGATTGCTTTCAAAAAACCTCATTAAAAAAGCTATCTAGAATATGTCTACCACAAATAGTGTCTACACATTTTTAAAATTATTAATAAAAGATTTTTCATGTTACCTTATTAGATGCACTTCCTGTGTAAAAATGTCTGTGGTGGTGAATTGTATTACCGGTTGCAGCTCTGGCATTCTGGCTTATAGACTGTGAGAGTTTCTCTGATGTGATGTGACAGGTTTCAAGCAAAAGTGCAATTTCACAAAGATTCCTGATACATTGAAATTTTTGTGTGGTTTTTTAAAATCATCATAGTAAAGAAGATAGAGAATAATATAAGTTTATTTGGAGAAATGCAAGAAAATTGCTTAAATCTAATAGGCATAGAAAGAAAAAAAAACAAAGCAGAGAGAAAAAAGAAGGTGATCTGAATTTTATTAGAAGCACATTGGTTTAGTCAGTTTTTATTCTGTACTTTTAACTTGATGATACTGGAAGTATCTTCATCCATCATGGGAATAGTCTTAAAAATTAAACATGAATACTTTCCTCAGTCCAATTCTGAAAACACTGTACTCTTCAAAAGGACGCCTTATTCACCTCACCCCCTTGATTCAGAAAAATCCTACAGGATTTCATAGGAATTTTATGTTGTATATGTGTAAACCTACGACACAACTAATATGCATGATCACAAATCCAGATGTAGAAAAGATGTCAACTTTTTTCATAATTAATTAATAATTTGTCTTTATCTTTACACTTCCCACACAGCTTAGTTAACTGGTTGACCATAATAAAATAAAAATGAACATTTTTTTTTCAGACTAAAATGAGGGTTCTCTTTCACCCATCTATTCATGGATCCTGTCCAAGTTTCAGAGAGTTTATGCTACTTCAAGCAATTTAGGATCAGAAGGAAGGGTTTCTCTCCCTGAGATCTTCAGATCCAGGGTACACTCTAAGTTTTTCAAGCTATTTTGCTCATCCTTGAAAAAGCTGTAAATGCCTCTAGCTTATTTTCTGACCAGATTTGTGAAAGTGAAAAAATGAGTGTTAGCTGCTCAGTCGTGTCCGATTCTTTGCGGTCTCATAGACTGCTGGTTCCTCTGTCCATGGGATTCTGCAGGCAAGAGTACTGGAGTGGGTTGCCTTTCCCTTCTCCAGGGGATCTTCCTGACCCGTGGATCAAACCAGGGTCTCCCACATTGCAGGCAGACACTTTATTGTCTGAGCCACCTGGGAAGCCTATTTCAGGCTTTCAATAGACTAATTTTTTAACTCCAATCTAAATACCAACACTTACACCAAAGATGTAGTGACAGAATAAGATTACTGTCTTGATAGATGAGCCAAAGGGAAGCACAAGAAAATAAAACAGGAATACACATGCATACACAAAGAAAACATCAAGTTTAAATTTGATGCAATGTATGTCCTAAATTTCTACAAAGATTTATTGGCTTGTTACAGGAAAATTATTTAACTTGCCATGTAACCTGAAGAAAGTATTTAATTTCACTGTGCTTCAGTTGATTGTCTAAAGTAAATCCCTTCCTTCACTCCCCACTTCCCTCCCTCCCTGCCTTCCTTGTCAGTCACTAAATCACTTACAATGATTTCTTGATCAACTACCACATGCCAAGCACAATTCTAGGTGCTAAAAGATATAGCAGTGAATAAAATGGCCAGTCTGTCTCTCATGACAAATCCCAAGAAGAGAGTGGAGATAGATAAGAATATGTGTAGAAATACATGCCACACAGCAATGAATGATGTAAAGAAAAAAGAAAAGCAGGAAAAGGGCGTACAGAAACATGGGAGATTTTTATTTTATTAAATAGTGGTTAGAGAAGGTCTTTATGGTTAGAGGATATTGAGCAACAGCGTGGAGGAAGTGAATGAGGAAAGCCCTGTTGAGAGGGCAGGGGAGGGCAGAGAATGTTCTGGGGAAAAGAGACAGCTAACAGATGCTCTGAGGCAGGATTTTGCTTGATGATGTGCTCCATACAGCTGGTGCTGCTGAAATTGAGTGCAAGAGAGGAAGGATGGGAAGGTTGAAGAGCGGGTTTCACTTTGGGCTCTGAACCTATGAGGATGGTTTGGGGTCTTCCTCCCATTGGTGGGTTCTCAGAAGAGGAGAGAGGGGAATTAGAGCAATAGTTCCTACTCCGCAGGTCAGATGGACTCATAGAAAGGGTTTTCTTCTTCCTGTTTTCTTCCTTCTTCACTTTCTTGTCATTTTTGAAGTTCTTTTCTCAGCTTTTCCCTCTTTCTCATTTCTTCCTCTCCTTCCTGCCCACCTCCTCTCCCACCGGCTCCTCTTTCTCCTTGTCTTATAAAGCCTCCCCGAGTTAGATTTGAATGGCCTCCTAGCTTTGCCAGATGCCCTCCTTCACATGTCACCATGGAGGCGCCCACGTGGGTGACTGGAATATCACAAGGAATATACAAAAAGGCGTGACCCAGCAAGGGTTTCGGGGAGCCGAAGTTGCCAATATCAGCATTTGGCATCTTGCTTCTCTTCTAACACTGGAAATATAAATCTTGTCTTCTAACATGTCTTTGCAGACATGAGCCTGGTTTGATTTCAGATTTGATGTTTGCCCTCCAGCCTGCTTACCTCACCTTTGAATGTTTTGTCTCCACCCCAGGTGAACCTATTTTTGGAACCATGCTTGAAAAATATTCCTCTTAAACAGAGCCCATGTGTCCTTCCTAATCCAATGTCATGATTTGGGCTCTCCATATTCCACAGTACGTTTTCTATTTATCTGTACATCAACAGTCCTACAAATTTTCATGTAGTAAGAAAGGTAAAGGACGTATATATGTATGATCCAAGGAGCCTGTCAGATAAACAAACATACAGAACCATTTTATTGATGATTAGGCAAATTAAAGCCAGGATCTCAAGGAGATTAGATTTGGCAATTTATCTAAATTTTATTATAAATTAAAAAATCACCTTAATTGTGTTTACTGACATTCACTATAAAAAGAGATCAGGCATTCATCCAGTTGCTTTACTACAGAGCTAATTTTATCTTTGAGTTTATCTTATGTGCCCAAATAATGTTTAGATAATTTTAGAAAGGCATCCAACATGACTAGTGTATAATAGAGTGATTATTAATCCACTTTATTCTTAATTATGTCAGCTCTACCTGAACTCGCAGTTAACTTACTGTTTTCTTTTTTCCCCCCTTTCCTTTTCTCTGTTTGAAACCAAATGCTTTATTTCACACACCATAAAAACTCAGTGCAGTTCATGTGTGATAGATAGCTATTTATAAATGCTTTCTTCCTGCTCCTGCTGCTGCTTATACCAAACATGAATCAAATAAATGTACTGGAGATGATTTCTATGAGAAAATTAATTTATTTTCCATACCTTGTCAACATTAGGTGAGAATTCCAGTTTGGGGCTCTGTTCTATATTTCTAAAATTCGATTTTAAAATTAACAAGGTTAAGATTTCAGAATAGAGACCAACATAAGTGGTGCTTTTCCCTGTTCCTTTATTTTCTACTTAAAATTTTGCATGCATGAGTGCTAAGTCACTTCAGTCATGTCCTACTCTTTGTGACCCTCGGGACTGTACCCTGCCAGGCTCCTCTGTCCACGGGATTCTCCAGGCAAGAATACTGGAGTGGGTTGCCATGCCCTCCTCCAGGGGATCTTCACGACCCAGGGATCAAATCCACATCTTTCTGTGGCTCCTGCATTGCAGGTGGACTCTTTGCTGCTGAGCCACTGGGGAAGCCCTTTTTCCTAAAATAAGATTAGCTAAACATGTAGATATTGACCACCATTCATTTCATACCTCATACCTCATTCATTGATGAGGTGACTTTTTCCCTTCTCCTTCAAATTTAGGCAGTTTCAGAATCCCTGCATTTTGGACAGTGGGGACTTTTTTTTTCCCAAGTAAAGTGTATTTCACTATGACATTTGAGGCAGGAATAATGGACAGTTATTAGTGACATCAAACATGTTACATTATTTGAGCTTCCCATTATTTTAATGGGAAGCTTTCTTTTCTATTCCTTAACAATAACATTATATGGCAAGCTGGCATAATTTCTTGACCTGGAAATTTTTCAGATGAATTTTGCGAAGTATTCTTTTGGAAGTGATATACAGTTCTTGTAAATTTCTTGTGGGAGATTTTACTCTGAACGAAATGAGAACCCATTGGTGGCTTTTAATCAGGGGAGACATATGAGATAATCCTACCTCACTGGTCTGCTCTGAGCTTGAACTGAGCCAGTGCCTGTGAAGTACTTAGAACTCTACTGGGCACTGAGAGAGTGTTCAGTGAATGTTAGCATTTGTCTGATTATTTAACATGACCACATCTAGAGTGAGATTTTGGTTTGAATTCCTAGCTTCTTCACTTTCTAGAATCCCTCAACTTATGATACTGGAGAGGCCCTGACAGTGAGTTGAGTGACCTTAGCATCTGGACTCCAACCAATGCATGAAGGGGCATCAATTAGCCTGTTCCATTTGGATCCCTAACTTTTATCACTGTGTGTGTGTGCTCAGTGGCTCAGTTGTATCTGACTCTTTTGCAACCCCACAGATGGTAGCCTGCCAGGTTCTTCGGACCATGGAATAGTGGAGAGGGTTGCCTTTTCCTACTCCAGGGCATCTTCCTGATCCAGGGGTAGAACCACCGTCTCTTGTATCTCTTACATCCTTGAGTCTTTACCTCTGTACCACTTGACAATTTGGTGTCTTATCCCTAGTTGTCCTGCTACTGCTGCTAAGTCGCTTCAGTCGTGTCTGCCTCTGTGCAACCCCATAGACAGCAGCCCACCAGGCTCCCCCATCCCTGGGGTTCTCTAGGCAAGAACACTGGAGTGGGTTGCCATTTCCTTCTCCAATGCATGAAAGTGAAAAGTGAAAGTGAAGTTGCTCAGTCGTGTCCTACTCTTAGTGACCCCATGGACTGCAGCCCACCAAGCTCCTCCGTCCATGGGATTTTTCCAGGCAAGAATTCTGGAGTGGGATGCCATTGCCTTCTCCTAGAATCTAAACAAACAAACAAAAAAACTATTTAATGATTAATCATTTGAGTGGCACAGTACCTGGGTGAAGATGCTTTGTTTTAAAGAATGTCATGTATAGTTTATGTCCTAAAGTGATAGATGATTAGTTTTCTTTTATTAGCCTAAAATATCCCTGATTCTTTCCATGCAGCTAATGATGTGTCTGTTCTTTGAGAAGAATACATTCAATTAGCATTAAACAAAAGGGAATGCATTTAGTCAGCTGGATGAGGAAGTCCCTGAGGATGGGAGGGAGAAAACAATCACCTTCGCAGCTGAAGATGCCCTTCAGCTTCTTCCTACAGTGCAGCCATGCTGTGGTTTTCTATAATCCTGTCTTCCTTGCATCTGCAAACTAACCTGGTTCCTCGAAGGTAACTGTTGACGCCAGAGCCTATACAATATTTTTTAACAATTTCGAAAGCTTTTGTACTTTAGGATGAGCTTCCATTTACAAGGAATGTGCAACTGGTATATTCTTAGATTTTCCCTTACTGATACTTTCAGTTCAGTGCTTCTTTCTTCCTTGGAATGTTTCTAGACTTCTGCTGCTTTTTAGTAACTGTGGTATATATTTTGTTGCCTGAGAATTAGAACTGTGGATTCACTTTCTATTGTTGTGTAACAAGTTACTACAAACTTAGAGGCTTAAAACAACCCATCTCTGTCATCTCAGTTGCATGGGGGAGGAGTGTGAGCACAGGTTAGAGAGGTTATCTGCTTGGGGTCTCACAAGGTTGTGCTCAAGATGTCAGCTGGGCTGTGCTCTCATTTGGAGGCTTGATCCGGAAGCATCACCTCCACACTCTTTTGTGTTGTTGGCAGACTTCATTTCCTCACAGCTGTGGAACAGATCCCTGTGGTTTGCTGACCCTTGTCTTTATAGGGTCTTTCAGGCCAAATAAATTCCCCAGTATCTTGCCATGTGGGCTTCTTCAACACAGCTGCTTGTTTGTCTGCTAAGCTGACGTCTTATAGTATAACTCCCTCATCATGGTAGTTACATACCACCATCTTCGCCATATTCCATTTGCTATAAGCAAATCACAAGTCCAACTTGCATTCAAAGAGAGGGATGCCACAAAGATGTAGATGCTGGCAAGTGGGAAACCACTGGGGTTTACCCTTGGGTCTACCACTATTGGGTGTCTCCTGGTTTCACTCAAAATAGAGTTTCATGGGTTCATGCCTATTTTGCTTTATTTTTTAATGAATTTCAAGAGGAAAGGAAGAAAACCACTGACTGAGACCTCTATGTTCATACTGAAGGTCCAGTGAGATTACATAATGATTTACTGAGGGATACATATCTTTCAAGGCTTCCTTAGTGGCTCAGTGGTAAAGAATCCACCTGCCAATGCAGGAGATGCAGATTTGATCCCTGGGTCTGGAAGACTTCTGAAGGAGGAAATGGCAGCTCACCCCAGTTTTCTTGCCTGGAGAATCCCATGGACAGAGGAGCCTTGTGTGCTATAGTCCATAGGGCTGCAAAAGAGTCAGACATGACTCAGTGACTAAACAACAACATCTCTTTCTTTTTTCATCTATATGTACTTTTTCATATGTAACATCTTACATCTGTATAGCAAACACATTACATTTCCTGCTGTAACTACTCTATCTAGATGAAATTTAAGATTATAACTGGAGTCTGCATTGTTTTAGATAATTGGGAAGAAGAAAGGAAGAAAGAAAACCAACATTATTGAATACATGTTGGATGGTTTATGATTCTATTCTGATATGTTGTTATTTTTATTTTGTAGATTAAGTAACCCAAGGCCAGAAATTCAGGAACTGGCACAGAGCCGTAGAGATATGAGGGAGCAAAGAGATGGAGAAGCTTAAATTCATACATCAATTTGTTTCTTTCAGAATGTTTATGTTTTTTTGGTTCATAAGTAGTTATAATGCTGAAAATCACCTAGAAAACTTCTCAAGTCAATGCACAATACATTTTGTTATTTGAAATTGGTCTAAAAAATGGAGTATTCTACTTCACTGCTTTTCAAAATGTAAAAGAATACGTTTTTTGAAGTTGCTGAAAGTAATGTTTTATATATGTTGGTTAGGTCAATCATTTCCCATTTTTCCAATGGGAAAAAAAAAGTTGGAAAAGACCCTGGTGCTGAGAAATATTGAAGGCAGGAGGAGATGGGGATGACAGAGGATGAGATGGTTGGATTGCATCACCGATTTGATGGATATGAGTTTGAGCAGGCTCTGGGAGTTGGTGATGAACAGGGAAGCCTGGCATGCTGCAGTCCATGGGGTCGCAAAGAGTTGGACATGACTGAGCGACTGAACTGAACTAGGTCAATTTGGTTGATTCCATTTAGTTGCTCAGTCATCTCCGACTCTTTGCGACCCCATGAATCGCAGCACACCAGGCCTCCCTGTCCATCACCATCTCTCAGAGTTCACTCAGACTCACGTTCATTGAGTCTGTGATGCCATCCAGCCATCTCATCCTCTGTTGTTCCCTTCTCCTCCTGTCCCCAATCCCTCCCAGCATCACAGTCTTTTCCAATGAGTCAACTCTTCACATGAGGTGTCCCAAGTACTGGAGTTTCAGCTTTAGCATCATTCCTTCCAAAGAAATCCCAGGGCTGATCTTCAGAATGGACTGGTTGGATCTCCTTGCAGTCCAAGGGACTCTCAAGAGTATTCTCCAACACCACAGTTCAAAAGCATCAATTCTTCGGCGCTCAGCCTTCTTCACAGTCCAACTCTCACATCCATACATGATCACAGGAAAAACCATAGCCTTGACTAGATAGACCTTAGTCGGCAAAGTAATGTCTCTGCTTTTGAATATACTATCTAGGTTNCTCAGCCTTCTTCACAGTCCAACTCTCACATCCATACATGATCACAGGAAAAACCATAGCCTTGACTAGATAGACCTTAGTCGGCAAAGTAATGTCTCTGCTTTTGAATATACTATCTAGGTTGGTTATACCTTTTCTTCCAAGGAGTAAGCATCTTTTAATTTCATGGCTGCAGTCACCATATGCAGTGATTTTGGAGCCCCCCAAAATAAAGTCAGCCACTGTTTCCTCTGTTTCCCCATCTATTTCCCATGAAGTGATGGGACCAGATGCCATGATCTTCGTTTTCTGAATGTTGAGCTTTAAGCCAACTTTGGTTGATTAGGCTCTTCAAATATATATATTTTTTTCTTACCACAAATTTGGTTTGCTCACGCTATCACATATCTGTACTGAGAGAGATATGTTAAAACTTCCAACTATGATTATTTGTCTGTCTTAAATTTTTTGACAATTTTATACATATTTGGAATTATGAAAATTTAATCTTTCTGTTTAACTGATTTATCATTATGAAGTGTTTCTTTGTATCGCTTATAATATTTTTAGCCTTAAATTCTGATTTGTTTAATAGTGCTATAGCTATGCCAGCTTTCTTTTGCTAGATAGTTTGCTAAGAGTATACCATGGGCTTCCCTGGTGGCTCAGATGGTGAAGGATCTGCCTGCAATGGAGAAGACCTGGGCTCAGTCCCTGGGTGGAAAATTCCCTGGAGAAGGAAATGGCAACTCACTTTAGTATTCTTACTTGGAGAATCCCTTAAAGAGAGGAACCTGGTTTTCTTTTGGTATCATCTGTTTTCTGTTACTTTATTCCTCTTTCTTGCTACATTTGCATCAATTCAGTTAAAAAAAGAAATCATTATATCTCTACTATGGATGTGAGAGTTGGACCGTAAAGAAAGCTGAGAGCTGAAGAATTGATGCTTTTGAACTGTGATGTTGGAGAAGACTCTTGAGAGTCCCTTGGACCACAAGGAGATCAAACCAGTCCATTCCAAAGAAAATCAGTCCTGAATATCCATTGGAAGGACTGAGGCTGAAGCTGAAACTCCAATACTTTGGCCAGCTGATGCGAAGAACTGACTCACTGGAAAAGACCCTAATGCTTGGGAAGATTGAAGGTGGGAGGAGAAGGGGGTGACAAGAGGATGAGTTGGTTGGATGGCATCATCGACTCAATGGACATGAGTTTGGGCAAGCTCTGGGAGTTGGCGATGGACAGGGAATTCTGGCGTGCTACAGTCCATGGGGTTGCAAAGAGTTGGACATGACTGAGTGACTGAACTGAACTGAACTGAACCAGTTTTCTGTATTTACTTATTTATTGATCTGTTCATCAATTAGCTTACTTATTTTAACAGTTTATTGAGATGTAATTCACATACCATACAATTCATCTACTTTAAATGTATAATTAATTGAATGGTTTTCACTTTAGTCAAAGTTGTGCAACCACCACCACAATCAATTTAAGTACATTTTCATCACTACCCCAAAGAAATCCTATACTCATTAGTTACAATCTCCTTGTACCCTCATCCATATGTAACTACTACTTTATGTTTCTACAGATTTGTCTGTTCTGGATGTTTTATTTCAATAGAACCATATAATATGTGGTCTTTTGTGAAACTGGTTTCTTTCACCTAAGATAATATTTTCAAGGTTTAGCAATATTATAACATGTGTATTATTTCATTCCTTTTACAATTGAAAAATACTCCATTGTATGGCTATGCACATTTTGTTTATCATTGATGAATATTTGGGTTGCTTTCACTTTTTAGCTATTATGAATAATGCTGCTATGAACATTCTTGTACACATTTTCGAGTGGACATATGCTTTCATTTTGTTTGGCTATATAGCTAGGAGTGAAATTGCCAGATCATGTGGTAATTCTATGTCTAAATTTTTGAGGGACGGTTAAAGTGTTTTTCAAAGCAGCTGTACTATTTTACATGACCACAAATGGTGTATGAAGGTTCTGATTTCATTACGTCTTTTTCAATACTTATTATCTTATGCATTTTGACTGTAGCCATTTCAGCAGATGTAAAGTCATATCTCAATGACAAACAAAAATACACCAAAAAGAAAAAATGAAAAAAACCCAACAACTATCTCTCCTTTTTTTCAGACTAGCTTTTTGTTGAGACAGTCCTTCATGGATCAGCACAAACTGAAAGCATAAAGTCTCCTCATGACTCTTTTGAGCCTGCATCTTGCCATCTGGCATGTCCATGATGTGCTGGAATCTCCCCTATAAGCAGATGCTTCTGAACGTGTGCCTTCCCAGAGCTCACTCCAGATTCTCCTCTAGGCCTTCGGTGGTCTGTCTGTAACCTCTGAACTCCAGGTGTTTGCAAGTTTGTAGCCCCCTTGTGGGGCTTCCCTGGTAGCTCAGCAGCTAAAGCCCCTTGTAACTCTGGAGGAGTCTGGCACTTGACCCTCTGCCTGAATTCCAAGTTATGTGAGACAGAGGCTAGTGACTCTGCCCTTCAAATATCCTCCGACCAGATTAGAACAGACATATGCAATAACTTGGGGCTTCTCAGGTGGCTCAGGAGTAAAGAATCCATCTGCCAATTCAGGAGCTTCAGGAGACATGGTTTGATCCCTGGGTCAGGAAGATCCCATGGAGGAGGAAATGATAGTCCACTCCAGTATTCTTGCCAGGAAAATCCCATGGACAGAGGAGCCTGGCTGGCTACAGTCCACAGGGTTGCAGAGTCGGACACGACTGAGTGACTGAGCAGCATGTGAATAGTAACTTACAAATAAAGTCTGTTCTGCTCCCTCCAGTCAAAAGATAGGGGAACTGGATTGCTGCTGCTTATGACCAAGTCTGTCACTGCACCAGGTAGGTGAGGGTAGATGGAAAACACCACACTGCTTGCTTCAGCAGCATGTATACTAAAAAATTGGAGAAGATTACCATGAAAGGAAAAAAAAAAATAGGCCAATTCTCATTTTGTGCTCAGCAAAAATACATTTTGAAATTCAAGGCAAAATAAAAACTTTCCCAGATATACAAAAGCTGAAAGAATTCACTACTAATAGATATTTCCTACCAGAACCATTAAAGGTAGAAATCCAGACAAAGTCACTGACAATAGCACTAAAAAAAAAAATTAAGGATAAAGTCGACAAAGTACATGAATGTCCTGTACACTGATAACTGAAAAACACTGCACAAAAATTTAAAGAAAAATAAAAGGACAGATATATTGTGTTAATGGGTCAGAAGGCTAAATATTGTTTATCACCAAACTGATCTATAAACTAAGTGTAATTATAACCCACATCCCAATGGACACTTGAAAAATTATATCAGATTTTAAAATTCATGTGGAAGTAAAAAGAACATTTAATAGTTCAAGCAACTTTGAAAAAGGAAAGCAAGTTTGGAGGATGTACACTCTTGATTTCCACAGTTACTATAAAGCTACTCTAAAAAAAAAAGGAAGATATGTGTATGCTTGTACATTAATACACTAAAGTCAAGACACGCAGAAAGTAGGCTGCATTAGTGGTTACTTCGGAGAAGAAGAATATGACTATATGAGGACTCGACAGAACTTTCCCTTTATTTAGAAGGTTTGACTTTTTTTTTTTTTTTAACTGGAACACCATCTGTGTATATTATTTGAATAATTATAAATACACTTGAAATAAAATGGAAAATTTAAAATGACCACCCCCTGCCTGCCCTCCTCCCAAAAAAACCCCCAAAAACTTTCCTGCCACTTTGGAGATGGCTTTTTCATGGTTGGGTGTTTGCCACGTCACAAACCTTTGTTTCCAGAACTCTTACAAAGCTGGTGTAGATAGCTTCTGGTTGCTTTCTTGATGCTTTTAGGTAGGAAGGAAAGTTTGGGTCTTCTTAGTTTGCCTCTGATGTTAGAGTGTATAGAGTTTGTAACTACCCATATGATGACAATTTCCCCCATGTTTCTCCCCACTTTCTGGCATTTCGTTTGCCAGACAGGCTAAGGAATGAAAAAAAAAAGAAAGAATACATTGTTTATTGTCTGAAAGTTGAGTTTTATTCCCCATTGTGTTATAAGTAACATACTAAATCCTAATAGTTCAGGCTCAATGAGAGAGCTTGCACATAAAAATATTTATAAAATTTTTCTGACTTGGGTTATGTTTATATAGAATATCTTATGGTGCTATGTTTGATTTCTCTGTACAGTGGGTAAATATCTTTATATTTTTATATACTTCAAGTATCATATTTGATTTCAAGTCATAAAATTGTTTGCTATCAATTTAAAACAAAGAATAGTGGTTTCTGCTTTTTAAAGTACAATTTAAAATATCTAGTATCATTGCCTTCATGTTTAAAATCCTTTTTTGGAGATTTCTTATGGTTTTCATTGTCAAAGAATGATCTTTCTCTTCTGATAAAATGTAATATGTGGGCATAGGAATTGTCTCTCTGAAGATAATTTTCAAAATTGTGTTGATTTAATCAACCCAATTAATGTTGTAATTATAAGTATCCTCACAAGTAGGTTTCAAAGTTGGTTTTTACTTTCAATTACCTCTTCAATTAACTAAGAAGTGCTTCACGGCTGAAAATTTGTTCAAATAAGACCTTTGAGAATAAAAGGGTCATTTTGAGAGAATGACCAATCAAGTACTTTTAACGAAGAAAGAGTAAATGTTAAAGAGATAAGGTGTTTTAAGTTTTTGACAGCCTGTAATAACATGCCCGGAGAAGGCAATGGCACCCCGCTCCAGTACTCTTGCCTGGAAAATCACATGGACGGAGGAGCCTGGTAGGCTGTAGTCCGTGGGGTGGCTCAGAGTCGGATAGGATTGAACGATTTCACTTTTACTTTTCACTTTTATGTATTGGAGAAGGAAATGGCAACCCACTCCAGTGTTCTTGCTTGGAGAATCCCAGGGACAGCAGAGCCTGGTGGGCTGCTGTCTATGGGTTTGCACAGAGTCGGACACGACTGAAGCGACTTAGCAGCAGCAGCAGCAATAACATGCCAAGAGCTATATTTAAAATAGATAATCAACAAGGACCTACAGTATAGCACAGGGAACTTGGCTTAATATTCTGCAATAACCTAAATAAGAAAATAATTTGAAAAAGAATGGATACTGGCATGGGGATAACAGTATCCCTCTGCTATACACCTGTAACTAACACACCATTGTTAATCAACTACACTCCAATATAAAATAAAAATGAAGAAAAAATCATGCCAAAATAGTAAAGGCCACATGAAATGATAACTGCTAATATCATGATAAACCTTGTAGTGCTTATGTTTTGTGAATATTTTTGATTATTCCATTATACTTTTTATATTTCTGGCTTCTTAAAAAAATAAATATTGCATAACAAAAACGATGCAAACTCATTATTCAAGAATATAAATACTGACATGAAAGTACAAATAACAAAATACATATCATCCCCAAATTATATCAGTCTGAACTATCACAGTTAGATATCATTTCTGTTCTTATGATAGCAAAATTTCATCATCCACGCAGCTTCGTGTCCCAGAAGATAAAAGCTGCGTTTGATCTTTCTATCAAAGCTGAGGTCTCAAGGTGAACCCCAAGAACTTCTACTCACAGTGGCTTTTCATTTATAATTTCCAGGTCTGCTCACTCAAATTATCAGTCCCCATATATCAGAATTGAAGGCTTTTAATAGGAATATTTGGGTTTCCCCAATAGCCCAGCAGGTTAAGAATGTGCCTGCAGTGCAGGAGACACAGGAGATGTGGATTCAGTCCTTGGGTCAGGAAGATTCCCTGGAAAAGGAAATGGCAACCCACTCCAGTAATCTTGCATGGAGAATCCCAGGGATAGGGGAGCTTGGTAGGCTGTAGTCCACGGGGTCACAAATAGTTGGACACGACTGAAACTGAAGGGACTTCGCACACGTGCATTTCCCCCCACCTCTCATTTGATGTTTGATGCATCTCTTTCCCCAGGTACTTTTGAACTTTCCAAGTGAACCACCTGTAAAAACTTTCTTTCTCTCTCCACTCCCTACTACTCTGGCTACAATGAAGAAAGACATTCAGTCTATCTCTGAAGGGAGGGTAACACTCTTGGATACAATAAAAGTCATCCACACTTGGTCAGCATCATTTTGAGCGTTACCACTCACTCGAGAGCTGACCTCAGCCCTTTGGTATTTGTGTGGGGGCACTCCCAGGGGCTAGTTGTGAGTAGTTTGAGCCGAAGTTCACACAATTATATCCAGAGCCCTCAACTGAAAAAATAAAATACAGGGCTTCCCTGGTAGCTCAGAAGGTAAAGAATCTGCCTACAATGAGGGAGATCTGGGGTTCGATCCCTGGGTTGGGAAGACCCCCTGGAGAAGGAAATGCCAACCCACTCCAATATTCTTGTCTGGGAAAGTCCCATGGACAGAAGAGCCTGGTGGGCTACAGTCCATGGGGTTGCAAAGAGTCAGACATGAGTGAGTGACTAACATTCACTCACAAACTTAAAACTATTTTGTTCCCATGAAAACGCCCCCAAACAACTTGCATTCTACATTCAAATGTGAGTGGGATCAACAATCAATCCATGTCTTAAGGCCATACCACAGTCATTGTCTCATGAACATCTCTGCTCCATAATGTCCCCAACACCTGAGTCTCCAAGCCGACTCCTGCACGCCTGGGGTATGGGGCATGTGGCTGAGAGTGGACTTACATTTCTGTATGTTTGGGATTAAACTGGCTAGTTTAGTGTGTTCAGTCTGGGGAAAATGAGGAGTAGATATCACTGGGATATAACCAAGCCTGAGTTTCATTAACATAAAGAGATACAACATGTTAACAGCATCCACTGGAAGATATACATATCTAAAAACATTTGGGTCCAAGAAGTTATAAAAGACAGCAAAGGGATGATGACATACAGATACTAGTGATTCTTAAGAGGTTAAGCTCCTTTCTACACTGACGCTTTAAAATATACTTTTTTTTTTTTTTTTTTTTCTATTTGGAGTCGTGTTGGACTCTTTGCAACCCCATGGACAGTGGGTTGCCATGCCCTCCTGCAGGGGATCTTCCCCAGCCAGGGATCGAACCCAGGCCTCCTTCACTGCAGGCGGATTCTTCATCGTCTGAGTCACCAGGGAAATTTAGTGATAATCTATTTCTGAATATAATTACTGCGTATGAGAGCTTCCAGCCAAATGGCCACTTTTTTTGGAGTTCAAACTGTGATTTAACACATGGCCACTAGATGGCAATATATATCGCTAAATTAGACGATTTTCACAGGTCAAGTCAGAGTTCCACAGGGCACAATTTTCATACAGGTTTATTTTAAGGTAACTGAGTGATTTACATCACTTAAGATACACGGGAAACTTTTAAAATAAGCCAAAACTGTTGTTTCAGGAATTTGATGGTATTTTCAATGTTAACAAATATTCTGTATTGATAACGAATTGAATTGGAATCTCAGTATTTGTGGGGTCAAATGCCAGCTTTGCATGTAAAAGATATTATGGATCTTGAAATGTAATCTTAATAATTTAGTTCATATGTTCTAAGTCAGCGTTTCTTAATGCAGGTTAATAGAGTTTAAAAAGCTGGATTTATAAACAGTGAAATAATTATTTTGTGTGTGACTTTTCAAAGACTTCATGTGTTATTCTTTTCAAAGAAATCTTATATATTATGCCTCAAATAGACTTCCTCTTGAGAAACATTTCCTTAGGAAGCAGTACTCCACAATATTCCAACGAAAATGCTGTTACGTAGGCATGTGAGTAAATAGGAAATACATGTAAAGCAAGGAAATATAGAATATGGAGATTCTAAATTTAATTTTTAAAAATATTGCAATTTTTAAGCTTTAAAGAATTACCTAAGAGTTCTTTAAAAGTTCTCATCACAAGAAAAAAAATGTAACTCTATGTGTTGATGGATGTTGAATTTCTGTGGAGAGCGTTTTGCTATATACAGAAATTTTTAATCATTTTGTTGTACATCTGAAGCTATTATAATGTCAGTTATATCTGCATTCATAAAAAAATAATAAGGTGTAAACTCTCAAAGAACAGCTTGGAAGCAAGAAAAAATATGGCCAGTCAAGAAGGTCTAAGTGGTCCAGGTCGTGGGGGTGGGGGGTGAGGCGGCATGGCACTCAGAGGTAGGACCCGAGGGAGAGCTGACCTAAGCATCTTTGATAAACAAAGGCGTCCAAACGGAGGGAGAAGGGCCAGGATAACGAGGAAACTGGCTCCCAAACAGGAGAGAAACAGAGTCAGTGGAGGAGGGAGGAACTCACCCTCTGGGGCATCCTGAGACGCAGAGAGAAAAAACCCAAAACAAAACAGTTCCTAAAACTCACTGGCTGGTTCATCCAGTCTGAAGATAAATTATATCCAAGTATGCAGAAGATAATGGGACTATTAAAAAGCCCGTGTTAACGAGCCCAAATCACTTGATATACTCCAAAAGGATTTTTGTACATTTTACTTCCCTCTTTATGGGCTAGAGACACGGAGCTGAAAACAGGAAACTTGGAATGGGTTTTTAAAAACCAAATTCTCAGGCCGTTATGGACTTTTCACATTTTCTTGTGAAGCTTTCCTATTTCTCACTACAAATTCTTGTTACCAGCGGGAACATTACAGTATGAAAGACGGATTCAGCTATGGTTTCTGCTGGACTAAATTGAGAAATTACTATTGGTAAAGTGTGACCGCAACCACACACGGTGGGACTAAGTATCACACACATTTTCGCTTCGAATAAATTTGTTACCAGTTCCATGTGTTAGGCACGAAAGAAGTCACGCCTGATTAATAACCTCTGGTGGGTGCTTCTGAATTAGGCATCAATTTTGATTTATCGCCCTATGCTGCCATCCGGTGGTTACTTGCGAAATGAATAAAGTGGAGAAATGTAATGTTTAAATAAATGATATGAGCTATCTGCTTCTGTGAAATAAGAGAAATAAGAGATGCAAGCACGCATGTGACTTCTGTCTCCAGGAAGAATGATATTGGTGGCATTCCTTCATTTATTTTTTCTGTCTTTCACCCCTCAGAGATAGGCTGAGTTTAAAATAGTCACTGCATAATGTATGAAGGAGACAAATTCTGAGAGGACTTAACAGTTCTGAGAAATAATTGTCTCTTCTTCTTAAATATTTCTACTGGGAGGGGGAGGGAAAAGGGACATCAATTTTCACCTTAATTTTGGTTTGATCAGGAGAACTCATTTCTTTTTGAGCAGTTTGTCTAAACTAGGTTTTGAAAAATATCCATCATATCCATATGGTAATGAAAAAGCTGAAGCCCATCAGCTGAGAGCTGGGCTGATTTATTTTGGAATGTGAATCCTGCAGGTTTTATCTTTTTTTTTTTAATCTTAATGAAACATGGTACTATTATGCTAGTGGCCTGGCCATTACCTGCAAAATAATCTACCCTGTAATGGAACGAAAGTCTGTCTGAAGCAATTCAATGTAGAAACACTTTCATTTATTCACAGCAGATAATGAGTTATCTTCTAAAAGAAGGGTAGCTTTTGATCACTTGTTTATAAATTTAAAACAAATTACTTGCTCTATCAGAGTTGCAGCTAATGAAAAGATAATTTAATGAACATTCTATTAAGGATCATCTTAATAATCATCTTACCACTGTATTAATTGTCAAACCAATTAAAGTCATTAGCCAGTAAACCCTAATCAAGAATTTTCTGTTAATATTTCTGTTTTACATAAATAGATACAATGAGATTTAGTATGTAGATCAAAGTCCCAGAAGAAAACAGAAGTTGAAAGAAAATGAGAATTCTAAACTATTGATTCAGGTTTATGTTGAATTATTCATTCATATAGCCATTGATACTGCATTTTAGAAAACATTAAATTTTCTTATTAAATATTTATATCTGGCACTTCTGTGTTAAAACAGTTACACATCATGACTTTGCCTAGTGAAAAAGAAAGCCTTGATGCTAACTTACTGAAGTTTATTTTATCCCATTTCTGCCTTCTAGTTACCTACTAAATGAGAATATTATATGTCACATATTGTGGTGAAAATCTAATTGTGTAGGATATTACCACTAAATAATCCTTTTATCTTTGTATTGCATGTTGAATTTAGTAAACATCATATTAAAATGTAGCTACCTTATCAATTATAAGTACATACTTACAGTCATTCATTCAAATTAATTTCCTTCTGTAGGAGAAAAAAACAATATGCATAACAAATCAATGTAAAATGAAAAAGGTAAACAACAGTTTGCTGAATAAATAACATAAAACAATTCTCCATCAAAGCCTCAGTAATTACTTTTTGGAACAGGCTGCCCTTAATACAACAATTAATAATTTTTCCAAGTGAATTATGCAAGCCAATATATTTTCTTCATTAATGTTTTGTTGTAGTCATTAAGTTTCATTAATGAATAACAAAGGAGCATTTGGGTCTTTATTTTAACTGATATATATTAATGTGCTTAACTTGAACTAAATGTGTTTTCAGTATGTAATCAAATTTGAATCAGTCAAGTCAATTTACCAGTCAAATGTCCTTTTGGAGTTCCAGCTGCTTCATGTGAATGGCTCGTCCCAAAGAACAAGCAGAAGGTGACTCAGAAGGCTCCATGGTTCTGCGAAATATCTCAACAATTCCTAATTACAATCTGTCTGATTTTCTAAAGGATCCTATTGGTGCTTCACATAGAACTCTATTATCTCATTCTAACGATGAGGGCTTCCCAGGTGCATAGTGATAAAGAACCTGGCTGCCTATGCAGGAGACGTAAGAGATGTAGGTTTGATCCTGGGTCAGGAAGATCCCCTGGAGAAGGGCATGGCAACCCATGCCAGTATTTTTGCCTGGAAAATCCCATGGACAGAGGGGCCTGGCGGGCTACAGTCCATGGGGGTCACAAAGAGTCAGACATGACTGCGTGACTAAGCACAGCACAATGATGATGCATGTGACTGAAAGCTTAATCACTATAAAATAAATGCTTATTAGCTAAAATGAAAGTTCCTACCCCAAAGAAGTAAGAGGATAGATTTTTTTTTTTTTCTGCTGATGGTAGCTCTTTAAGAGTATCGACATGGGCAGGTATTATTATTCCATTTTCATGTGAGATGTGGCCCATAAATACTAAATGTGTCTGAAGAGCAATAAAGCTCATCTTATTTACATTTCAAGCTGTTTGTATGAAAACAAAAAAAAAATTATTGGCTACTATCTGATATAATGACATCGTGACCTATGGTCTCGCTGCTGGGAGAAAGCTGGACCCTAAACCCTTGTATAACTGGGGGAATATCTGAACAGAAACACTAAGACACTAAAACATTCAGGTACTTGTATTGTCCATCAGTTCCTCAGTCCCCAGAGGGGACTGCAACACCAGTGATATTTCTCTATTTTCTAGATTCTTCAGAAAGCAATAAACTTTAGATATCTCAACTTTCTATTTTCTAGTTTCATATCTTTGTAATGAGACCATTTTCATTTAATTATAGGACATCACAGAAAAGATGGTAGTGTATCAAAGTCACTGTTACACTTCTGAAAGAGTGATGAGTGCTTCGAGGTCCATTTAGACAAGCTTGAGTAGTTCAAGCTTTGTTGTGTTTATGTTGTAACATTTACAATGACAGGCCATCTGGATGAAAAGTAAAAGTTCTGTGAATTAACCAGATGTGTCCAAGTATCTAAAATTTCAGCATCAAAAGACTGAGTGAATTTTTAATCTTACAATAATTAGCATTCTTGCTTGACTGAAAGATGGAAGATTATTAATACCACTAGTGGACGGCATCAGTCAAATGCCATTTGGCCAGTATCCCTTGATTGTTGTTGTTTAGTCACTAAGTCATGTCTGACTCTTTGTGATTCCACAGACTGCAGCATGCCAGGCTTCCCTGTCCTCCACT
The DNA here is from genome assembly GCA_006410875.1 of Neotragus pygmaeus. Classification (NCBI taxonomy): domain Eukaryota; kingdom Metazoa; phylum Chordata; class Mammalia; order Artiodactyla; family Bovidae; genus Neotragus; species Neotragus pygmaeus. The sequence goes on from SJYV01055638.1 coordinate 402,017, forward strand.
ACCTCCTGAAGTTTGCTCAGGTTCATGTCCATTGAGTCAGTGATGCTATCTAACCATCTCATTTCCTGTTGCCCTTTTCTCCTTTTGCTTTCAGTCTTTCCCAGCATCAGGGTCTTTTCCAATAAGTTGGCTCTTCGCATCAGGTGGCTAAAGTATTAGAGCTTCAGCTTTAGCATCCATCCTTCCAATGAACATTCAGGATTGATTTCCTTTAGGATAGGCTAGCTAACAGAATTTTGCCAAGAAAATGCACTGGTCATAGCAAACAACATTTTCCAATGCAAGAGATGACTCTACACATGAACATCACCAAATGGTCAATATCGAAATCAAATTGATTATATTCTTTGCAGCTGAAAATAGGGAAGATCTATACAGTCACAAAAACAAGAGCTGGAGCTGACTGTGGCTCAGATTCTCAGCTCCTTACTGCAAAATTCAGGCGTAAACTGAAGAAAGTAGGGAAAACCACTAGGCCATTCAGGTATGACCTAAATTAAATCCCTTACGATTATACAGTGGAGGTGATGAAGAGATTCAAGGGATTAGATCCAGAGCGCCTGAAGAACTAGGGACAGAGGCTGGTAACACTGTGCATGAAGTAGTGACCAAAACCAGCCTGAAGAAAAACAAATGCAAGAAGGCAAAGTACTTACCTGAGGAGGTTTTACAAATAGCTGAGGAAAGAAGAGAAACAAAAAGCAAGGGAGAAAGGGAAGATATACCCAACTGAATTCAGAGTTTCAGAGAATAGCAAGGACAGAGAAGAAGGCCCTTTTCAGTGAACAATGCAAAGAAAAAGAGTAAAACAATAGAATGAGAAAGACTAGAGATCTCTTCAAGAAAACTGGAAATATCATGGGAATATTTCATGCAAGGATGGGCACGATAAAGGACAGAAACAGTAAGGGCCTAACAGAGGCAGAAGAGATTAAAGGAGGCAAGGATACACAGAACTGTGCAGAAAAGGTCTTAATGATCCAGATAGCCACAATGGTGTGATCACTCACCTAGAGCCAGTCATCCTGGAGTGTGAAGTTAAGTGGGCCTTAGGAAACATCACTACAAACCAAGTTAGTGGAAGTGATGGAATTTTAGCTGAGCTATTGAAAATCCTAAAAAAGGATGCTGTTGAAGTGCTGTATTCAATATGTCAGCAAATTTGAAAAATTCAGCTTGTGGCCGCTGGCTGGAAAAAGTCAGTTTTCATTCCAATTCCAAAGAAGGGCAATGCCAAAGAATGTTCGAACTACCATTTGATTGCACTCATTTCACATGCAAGTAAGGTTATGTTTAAAATCCTCCAAGCTAGGCTTCAGCGGTACATGAACCGAGAACTTCCAGATGTACAGGCTAGGTCTGGAAAGGTCAGAGGAACCAGAGATCAAATTGCCAACATTTGTTGGATCATGATAAAACATGGAGATCAGACCACTCAGTCGTTTGATTGTAAAGAATTATTAACATTATAATTATGAGATTTTCCAGGCAAGAATACTGGAGTGGGTTGCCATTTCTTTCTCCAGGGAATCTTTTCGACCCAGGGATTGAACCCACATCTCTGTGTCTCTTGCATTGGCAGGCGGATTCTTTTCTGTTACACCAGAGTTTCAGAGAATAGCAAGGACAGAGAAGGCCTTTTTCAATGAACAATGCAAAGAAATAGAGTAAAACAATAGAATGAGAAAGACTAGGGAAGCCTGTCATGAATGTTTGAAAATGTCCAAATTCATCAAACTGTGCAGATTAAATATTTACAGTGCTTTGTATATCAACTATGCCTCAATATAGCTGTTAAAGGAGCAGAAACAATTACCCAAGGTCCATTTGGTGAACTGCAAACAATTAAGTTGGACTGTGATGCAGAAGAACACAAGGGGAGGAGAGGTTATAGTGAGACATGATTTTGGCTGAAAGAGTTGGGAACAGATACTGCAGGGTGTGTCTGTCATGCTTCAGGGGGCTTAGCGCTGGAGTCAACATTAATTGTTGAAACACAGCTTCTAAGAAAGATCACTTCATTGTGAGTAGGAGATTATCATGTTATAATAATCTGCTTAAGGGACTTCCTCAGTAACTCAGATGGTAAAGAATCTGTTTGCAGGGCAGGAGACCTGGGTTTGATACCTGGGTTGGGAGGAACATGTGGAGTGGAATGCCAATCTACTCCAGTATTCTAGCTTGGAGAATTCTACGGACAGAGGAGCCTGGAGGGTTATAGTCCATGGGGTCACAAAGAGTCGGACAAAACTGAGTGACTAACACACTAACACTGTCACTTTAAAAAGTCTGTTTGAAGGGTGATGTTAGTTTAAATAAGTAGCTGTCAGCGTTGGCTATACAGTAATATAATTTGGGGAGTTTTTAAAAATTACTGATTCCTGAATTTCACTCTAGTGAATTATATCAGACTCTCCAGGGGTAGAACCCAGTATGGGTACTTAAAAAGAAATTTCCAAAGTGTTGTGTTATGCAGCTAATTTTATTTAGGTCCTGGAGTATGACTGCGGGGGTGGAGGTCAAGAGCGGGAGCTGGGTTAGAGAGTTTTTAAGGTGTGAATTGCAGAGCAATGCTACGAAAACTTTACATAAGAATAAACAAAGGATCTGGCAGAAACTTCAGATTCTGATTTGCTAGGTTTAGGATGAGGACTGAAATACTGCGCCTCTAACAAGCTCTCAGATGTCTTCAGACCATATTTTGTGGAGTAAAGTTATGTATTTTATAGGGCACAAGAGGAAGAAAGTGAAGGATGGGTTCTTATTTCAGACTACAGTGACTAAAGGAATCTGGTAATAAAAGTTTAAAAGTTGAGATAAAGATCATGAATTTAGTTTTGAGCATATTGCATGTAATGTACCTGGGAAAACTTGAAAGAACATGCAGGTTTTAGAGCTTGAACTAGATACCTGGGCAGGAGACAAAACGTTTACATCACCAGCCTCTTGAGAGTAGCTGAAACCATCAGAGTTGACAGAAATACCTGGGTAAAGTGTGATTTGTGGTTGTGGCCACAGATGGAGTCCTGAGGGCTATGAGAATGGGAAAAGCCAAGGAAAGACAGGAACTTGAGAGAATGGCTTGTTGTTGTTGTTCAGTCACTCAGTCGTGTCTGACTCTTTGCGACCCCATGAATTGCAGCACGCCAGGCTTCCCTGTCCTTCGCCATGTCCCGGAGCTTGCTCAAACTCATGTCCATCAAGTCAGTGATGCCATCCAGCCACCTCATCCTCTGTTGTCCCCTTCTCCTCTTGCCTTTAATCTTTCCCAGCCTCATGGTCTTTTCCAGTGAGTCGCCTCTTTGCATCAGGTGGTCAAAGTATTGGAGCTTTAGCTTCAGTATCAGTCCTTTTAATGAATATCCAGAGAATGGTTACCTCTGTCAAAATCTGCTTGAGTCCCTGCAAGATGACTGAAAGTAGCCCATGGGATTTACCAATAAAGAGTCACTATTGATCGGGTTGAAGGTGGCTTCAGAGTGCCAATGAGCAGAAGAGACTACATCCACCTATTTAGATAGATGTAGTCACAGGGTCCACAGAAGGGGTTATTTATTTATTAACTTTTATTGTATGGATCAGAGAAGGCAATGGCACCCCACTCCAATACTCTTGCCTGGAAAATCCCATGGAGGGAGGAGCCTGGTAGGCTGCAGTCCATGGGGTCGCTAAGAGTTGGACACGACTGAGCGACTTCCCTTTTACTTTTCACTTTCACACATTGGAGAAGGAAATGACAACCTACTCCAGTGTTCTTGCTTGGAGCATCCCAGGGACGGGGGAGACTGGTGGGCTGCTGTCTATGGGGTCGCAGAGTCGGACATGACTGAAGTGACTTATTAGCATTGTATGGATGTGAGAGTTGGACTGTGAAGAAAGCTGAGCACTGATGCTTTTGAACTGTGGTGTTGGAGAAGACTCTTGAGAGTTCCTTGGACTGCAAGAAGATCCAACTAGTCCATCCTAAAGGAGATAAGTCCTGGGTGTTCACTGGAAGGACTGATGTTGAAGCTGAAACTTCAATACTTTGGCCACCTCATGCGAAGAGTTGACTCATTGGAAAAGACCCTGATGCTGAGAAGGATTGGGGGCAGGAGGAGAAGGGGACAACAGAGGATGAGATGGCTAGATGGCATCACCAACTCGATGGATATGAGTTTGGGTGAACTCCAGGAGTTGGTGATGGACAGGGAGGCCTGGCGTGCTGCGATTCATGGGGTCGCAAAGAGTCGGACACGACTGAGTGACTGAACTAACTAACTAACTAATTGCTCTACAATGCTGTGCTAATTTCTGCTGCACGGCACAGTGAATTAGCCATACATATACATATATCCCTTCTTCCTTGGATCCAGAGAAGGATTTTTTAAACATTAACTTGTTTGCATGTTAATTTTGACCATGTGTCTTGTTAAGAGTTGGTTTATTATCTGTTTTAATGTATGAAAGTACATTTTGACTGATTTTGGCCTGATCCAGCGTTTGTTTTATACTTTGCTGCTAGTTTCTTAAAAAACAATCATTTATTTTGGCTGTGCTGGGCCTTTGTGGCTGTGAGGCTTTTCTCTAGTTGTGGTGAGCGGGGGTGCTGCTCCTTGTTTTGGTGCTCAGGCTTCTCATCGCGGCGGCTTTTCTTGTTGCACAACACGGGCTCTAGGTGCACAGGCCTCGGTAGTTGTGACCCATGGGTTGCTCTTCAGTATGTGGAATCTTCCTCGACCAGGGATCGAAACATTATCCCCTGCATTGGCAGGCAGACTTGTATCCACTGCACCACCAGGGAAGTCCTGCTGCTAACTTGTCATGAAATACCCACTTTGTGTCTTTATGTCTCTAATTCTCTTTTAAATTCTTAGTGTAAATTGCTTGCAAAAGGCCTTTAAGCTCTAACATAGAAAGCCTTCCCCACTGTCTAGTTCCCAGCCTCCCTGGCTATGCTCAGGTCCTTCCTCTTGGGCAAGTCCACTTGACGACATCTCTTCTCAGCACTTCCTTTCCACGGTGCCTAAGCTGGTAGTAATTTCCTTGCTCAAGGCTTCTCGGACAATTAAGGGTGGGTTTTTATGCTGTAATGTACATTAGAATTACTTTTAGAAATACAGATGCTTGGGTTTCCTCCCAGGCCATTTAAAATCAGACCTCTGAGGTCTGATTCTTCTGTGCAACTGGGGTTGAGAAGTACTGCTTTGTAGACACTGAACTTTTATTTCTTCCTCACAATGTGAAGAAAAACAAGATACCTGTTTTAACAAGTTAACAAGTGTATTCATGTGTATCTGGATGAACATATTGATCTTGGGAATGTTATTTTTATAATGTCACAAAAACCTATTGAAAGGAGAAAGAATGATCATAGGCAGAAATTTAGGACTGAGATAATTCCTGGGAAGGAAGTCGGAATTAAGGTAGGAGACAGAAATGGAAAAGGATCTAGAAATATCATTTGAAGATCTAAAAGGCTGAACAGAAGCTTGATAAGATATTAGAATCAAACCAGAAATACCTGGAAGAGTAACAATGAAACTTACCTAGGCAAAGACCACAGGGGAAGATAACTTCGTCAGATTGTGTATTTATAATGAAGGGAAAGAACACTAGCAGCCTGGAGTGCCAGGTGGCTTTTAGGAAAACAGTCTCTACTTGAAATGTGAAGTTACATCTGAATTACAGACAAAGATAACCTTGTTTTCTCAAGAACTCAAGACACAGCTTAACCAGGCTGGAGCTAAAACATGTTAAACAATGAGAAAGCGAGGTTGACCAAATTTTTATAACCTGGCTCTTTTCTAGTAACTTGCCAACAACAGCTCCTCATTTCAGAAAATAATGATTTGTGTTAATTTTGCATTTGAGATATAGTGTAAGTGGAATTATACTCAGATTTCTTTGTCTGGCTGTGGCTGTGACCACTGATTAATTTGAAGAGATGTTTCTGCTATGAGAATAAATGACCCATCAGTCAGTTGCTACATGATTATGGCAATTTAGACCTTGGCACTCAGGATTTTATTTAGTAAGTCCAAATGACCGTTTAAAAACATTGAATTTAAATGGTCTTTCATGACTGAACAATGGGCTGGTTCTCAATCATATAAAAGCCAAAAAGGTATAATCAACCAGACAACAAGATAATTTAGGGCAGAATTAATTGTGTGTAGTTTTGTTCTCATTGCAATCAAGTTTTGTAGCTTTCCATCTTTTTAAATTGACAATAAAAATTAGAAAATGTTTAAATTCATTTTAAGTCCCTTTAATAGCTAAGTTACACTATTTAAAGAATAGATGTTATTAGCTCCTACAATTATTCTACATTTATCACAGTAATTATGAACTTGCTGCTATGTTTACTGTTGCATTAATTTGATTATAAACGCCAAAAATGGTTTTCACGAAATACTTCTTGGTTAAGACACATTCAGTATGTGATACTTGTATTGAAACTTCATAATTTGTTACATTATTATGTAACATTATAAAGCAAAAAGGCAATACTCATCAAAGGAACAGCTATTAAATCTAATATATTAGAATTTATTAAATTGCTAAGAGTAATTTATACTAACATAAAATACTTAACTTAGAAATTAATACTTAACAATTTGGAGGAAAGATTTTACTTGATTTTTTTCTGATTCTAGAAAAATATTCCCGAGTTTGTGAAGGGAACTATTTAGTGACCTATGCTTCTCATCATCTGATACTTTCATTGATATTAATGGATTAGTTTTCTAGAACTTTGACTTCCGCATAAGCACTACATGTGGCTGTTGATGGCTAGACATGTGACCAATGTGAATGCAGAAGTGCTGATTCAGATTTTGATAATTTAGTATGACCAAAGATGTATGAAATAGGTTAGTGTCATATTGGCTACATATTGAAATAATTATGTGTGGGTATGTTGATGTAAATAAAGACGTGAGCAATAGTCAAAACGACAGGACCCTGAGGCTCAGAGTAAGGACATTTTTTCTGTAACTGCCCAAGAAGACATCAACAGGTTTTGAGATGACAGTAATACAACTAGCTTTTGAAGAGCTCATTTGACTTCTGTGAGAAGAATGGGATTGGGGTAGGGGAATGAGATTGATGTAGAAATATTGGGATTTTTGTATTAATCCAAGTGGTTTAGGTGTGAGTGCAGAGGGTGGAGAGGGACAGACTGATGGCCTTATTTTGAAGGTAGAATAAAAGAAAACAGAAGCAGTATCCCGTAATGTGCTTGTAAAAAGACATATGAAAGAGAAACTCCAGTGTTTGGCACACAATGTCTAAATTTGTTTTCTTTATTGACCTAACTTATCAATCTCTTAAAATTCAGTGTCTCTGGGAATAGAGCTTTATGAAATATCAGAATCCCTTTTAGTTGGGTTTTGGGATAACAAGGGATCTCTCAGAAGGGCCTGTACTCTATGTGTCTTCTGATAGCATTAGATCATCACAAAAACTCACTGATTCTTATTTGCAGTCATAGAGAGAAATGCAGTTTACAGGAGGGAAGGTGATTTTGTGTGCTATATTCTTAATCTTTATGAGCCTAATAGTCACCAAAATTCAACAAGAGGGTAAAACTAGTTATCCAGAGATGTGGGGGGAAAGAACCTGTGCCTTCTATGACTTTTATATATTCTGCCTACTTGGATCCTTTAAATTGAGCCTGCATCTCACTCAGCGAGATGCTTTCAAAAATGAACACAACTCAGACATTTTTGCCTTGAATGTCTCACTCACTATTTAACATTCCATCTTCATATACTGTCTACATTGTTAAATTGCCTGAAACCGCAGAGCAGTCAAGCAGTACACAAATTAAGCCACAAAGTAATCGGATTTCAATCACTAAATATTCACAGCTCAATTAAGTTATTTACTGAGATGTTTGTCTTAGCTGTTGAAATCTTTGCATATTTATAGGCACTTCACACTAACCTTTTAAAAATATCCTGATGTGCAAATAAAAAGCCACATTTGTTTTATAAGGTAGGTTAAAGTTATGACTTCAGGTATTTAAAAATGAATAAAAAGTCAATTACCTTCAAGCTTTCCAAGACTATGATTTGGTATCTATAATAGAAAGCTGACTACAAATTGCCTGATTATGCTTTTGTTTCTGGAAGGAAATATTTTTAAAAAATGTGATCCAAGTCACAATTTAATCTGTTCTTCCCTCCATTTTGCGATGTTATAGATGGATCGTATTTTTCAGAATCAGCTCTTCTATCTTCTGTTTCATATGTAACCATAAAATTGTGAGAATGGCTCAGGATAACCTGGTTCAATTCAACTTCTGAAGTCTCATTTCCTTCACAGCAATGAAGAGATAATAGTAGTTACCCAGATAAGGTGGTTCCAATCCTCACCTGAAAATAGATTAAAAAAAAAAAAAGCAAAAAACCTCTCTTGAATGCCTGGTAAAAATTTTGTGCTGATATATTTATAATACATGATCACAGTGGCTAATGTTAGAAGCAAGGCCTTGCTAAAAACTTAGACACTATTTAAAGTGCTTTATAAATACTTCCTGTAATCTTTTTAATTTTTTTAATTTTTTTAATTTTTTACTTTATTCTACTTTACAATACTGTATTGGTTTTGCCATAGATCGACATGAATTCACCACAGGTGTATACGAGCTCCCAATCCTGAATCCCCCTCCCACCCCACATCGTCTCTCTGGATCATCCCCGTACACCAGCCCCAAGCATCCTCCATCCTGCATCGAACATAGACCGGCGCCTCATTTCTTACATGATAGTATACATGCTTCAATGCCATTCTCCCAAATCATCCCACCCTCTCCCTCTCCCTCAGAGGCCAAAAGTCCGTTCTATACGTCTGTGTCTCTTTTGTTGTCTCACATACAGGGTCATCATTACTGTCTTTCTAAATTCCATATATATGTGTCAGTATACTGTGTTGGTGTTTTTCTTTCTGGCTTACTTCACTCTGTATAATAAGCTCCAGTTTCATCCATCTCATTAGAACTGATTCAAATGTATTCTTTTTAATGGCTGAGTAATACTCCATTGTGTATATGTACCACAGCTTTCTTATCCATTCATCTGCTGATGGACATCTAGGTTGAAAGCCCTACTTTAATATCCATTTTATAAACAAGAAACATTTAGGCTGGACGATGTTAATTGCCCAGGGTGTGTGTGCGTGTGTGCTAAATTGCTTCAGTTGTGTCCAACTCTTTGCGACCTTATGCACTGTAGCCCTCCAGGCTCCTCTGTCCATGGGATTCTCCCAGCCAAAATACTGGAGTGGGTTGCCATGCCCTTCTCCAGGGGATCTTCCCAATGCAGAGATTGAACCCGTGTCTCCTGTGGCTCTTGCAAGCCTCCTCAGTGAATTCTTCAAGCAGAAACATTGCCGACTAAGGTCCGTCTAGTCAAGGCTATGGTTTTTCCTGTGGTCCTGTATGGATGTGAGAGTTGGACTGTGATGAAGGCTGAGCACCGAAGAATTGATGGTTTTTGACTGTGGTGTTGGAGAAGACTCTTGAGAGTCCCTTGGACTGCAAGGAGATCCAACCAGTCCATTCTGAAGGAGATCAGCCCTGGGTGTTCTTTGGAAGGAATGATGCTAAAGCTGAAACTCCAGTACTTTGGACACTTCATGCGAAGAGTTGACTCATTGGAAAAGACTGATGCTGGGAGGGATTGGGGGCAGGAGGAAAAGGGGACGACAGAGGATGAGATGGCTGGATGGCATCACCGACTTGATGGACGTGAGTCTGAGTGAACTCCGGGAGTTGGTGATGGACATCTTTCTAAATTCCATATATATGCATTAGTATACTGTATTGGTGTTTTTCTTTCTGGCTTACTTCACTCTGTATAATAGGCTCCAGTTTCATCCCCCTCATTGGAACTGATTCAAATGTATTCTTTTTAGACAATATTTATTTTTAAAAAGCATTTCTTATAATTAGAAACTATTTATGAGATAGTGAAGCACAGGGAAGCCTGGTTTGTTGCAGTTCATGGGGTTGCAAAGAGTTGGACATTACTTAGCGACAACAACAATTTATGATATTATGAAGCCATTTAGGGTATTAGAAGATATTATGAGATTGAAAATATTGTTAAGGGTTTTTTCTTACCTAAAAATAATTCTAATATATCCTATATTAGCGTTAAAAGTGAAACATATAAACTTTTCCATGAATGGCTCAAAGAAGAAAAATTATCTGTATTAGTTACAACCCTTAATATCATGGTAGAAATTTCTGTCCTTCATTTCAGCCTTCAAAATGTGTCAACACATGTAAGGAACACTCTTTTGTTACATTCTGAAAGAATAGCTCTGTTTTCTGGACTTTTTTCTCCCTCCCTCCTGCCTTTTTTTCTTTCTCTTTCTTCCTTTCTTCTCACTTTCTTTCCCCCCTCTCTCTTCTACTTCCTTTCCTTCCTTCTTGCACAGTACTTCTTCCTTTGACACATATAAGAGATGATTATACCATAAAAGGACATGGTTAGAACTTATGTCTGCTGGCTCAAGTTTTATGTAAGATTAAATTTTTCTTCAAAATGAAATATCTGAATTTTTTTCCCCCTCCCTCTCTCCCTGTAGCTGGAGCATGTCCTTGGTGTTGTTCAGTCACTAAGTCACGTCCAACTCTGTGATCCCATGTCACAGAGTGACGCACAGCAGCGTGCCAGGCTTCTTTGTCTCCCACTATCTCCGGGGGTTTGCTCAAACTCATGTCCATTGAGTTGGTGATGTTATCTTACCATTGCCTCCTCTGCCACCTGCTTCTACTCCTGACCTCAATCTTTCCCAACATCAGGATCTTTTCCAATGAGGTGGCTCTTCACATCAGGTGGTATTGGAACTTCAGCTGCAATGTTAGCCCTTTCAGTGAATATTCAGGGTTGATTTTTCTTTAGGATTGACTGGCTTAAACTCCTTGCAGTCCAAGGGATTCTCAAGAGTCTTCTCTAGGACTACAATTTGAGAGCATCAATTCTTTGGTGCTCAGTCTTCTTTATGGTCAAACTTTCACATCCATACATGACTACTGGAAAAACCATAGCTTTGACTGTACAGACCTTTGTCAGCAAAGTGATATCTCTGCTTTTTAATACACTGTCTAGGTTTATCATAACTTCCCTTCCAAGGAGCAAGCATCTTTTAATTTACCTTGTAGCTGGAGCACACCCTTGGCCAGTTTCAATTTTGGAACCAGATACTCCCCAGGTCAAGGGATGAGAGGACTTCCTCCTGCTACTGCTTTCCCACCTCAATGCAATTTAAGACAAAGAAAGAGATGGGTATCTTTAGCTTAATGCACAAAATAAATGCTTCTAGATGCATGGTTTTGAAGTCTTCAGCATAGAGAAGGTAAGATTGCTGGAAAGAAGCAATGGGGCCCCTGACTTCCAATCCCTGTTGGAAGCTGAGCAGAAGGGAACTTTAGGTGGGGGCAGGGGAGACAGTGGGAAGCAGAGAGAAATGATCTAAGAGCCTCAGAGATGGGAGAAAGTCTGGGATTCCCTAAAAGATGAGAATTGGGAAGCTTACCAATTGAGGGCAAGTGAGTGAGTTGGAAAGATTCCCTGTCTGTGGAGGGCTCTGTACATTGCAAACTCAAGGCCCCAGCCTGAATTTAAGAGCTTTTCTGAGAACCTTTCTAGACCTTGCTCATCTGTGCTGCTTAGGAGCAACATTGAATTTTATTATTATTGCTCTTGTTTCTTGCTTTTCTTTATAGGAAGTGTGTGTGCTGCCCTTACTTTCTGATGTTAAGTGCATAGGAAAAAAGAGTTACACAAGCATTAAATGTATTATAAATTATATTTCAAAGGAAAATCTTTCTTGGTGATGGGCTTGGGATGTGATTTGACCTGTCAGTGAAAATGAGAATGCTATTCTTATATTTTCTTCTGTGAGGCTGACAATACTGATTACTTCCTATAACACAAGATATGTGGGAGCTGAAAAAAAATGGATGTCAGCTTTTTTTTTTGGCTTCCAAAATTACTTTCAAAATTGCTGAATCATCTTATTCTGCTATTAGTCTTACTTTCTCTGAGATAAGACATTAAAAAGTTTTGCTTTCTCTTCAGGAGAAATAAAAGTTCTTAACGAGAGCTTAGAGCATTTTAGAATTCAGGGCAATGTGTGGGATTTTTTTATCTTTAATTTTCAATAAAATGGTAACACAATCTGTTATAATTATTTCCATCTCTCAAATTTTATGCTTCACCATAATGAGGCACATGCTTCCATTAGCTCAGCAGCTTCACAGTATTTACTTGTTTATATGTTTGCCTTATCATTAGACTAACAGCTCATTGAGAACAAGGACTGAGATTTTAGTTCTGTTACATAATAAAAACTCAAAACACTATCCCTTGATCAATAAATTAAAAATTGGGAACTCCTCTGGCAGTCCAGTGGGTAAGGCTTCACTTTCCAATGTGGAGGTTCAGTTCCTGTGGAGAAGCTAAGATCACAAATGCCTCGTGGCCAAAAAACCAAAGCATAAAAAACAAGCAATATTGTAACAAATGCAATAACAGGCTTAAAAAAAATCAGCTATCTTTGGGGATCTGGAATTCTCACATAGGCAAGATCAAAAATAGACTTAGTTATGGGTTGAATTATCTCCCCTCTCTGCCTCACACCCCCAAACAAAGACATGAAATCTTAGGTCCCAGTACCTTAGGTTGTGACTTTTCTTTTTTTTAAAGAAATAAGGTCATCATAGATGTCATTGGCTAAGTTCAGGTGAGTTTATGTTGGATGAGGGTGAGCTCCTACTCCAGCGTGACTAGTTTTTTTCCAGGAAGACAGCTACGTGAAGAGAAAGACACCCAGGGGGAAGCCATGGTATGACAGAGGACTTGAGTGGTGCATCTACAAGTCAGTGATTGCCCACAAGCCACTAGAAGGCAGGGAGCGGCCTGGAAGGATTCCCAACAGGTTTAAGAGGGTCAACATCTTGATTTTGGACTTCTAGCTCCCAGACCCATGAGATGATAAAGTTCTGTTATTTTAAGCCATCCAGGCTGCTGTGCTTTATTACAACAGCCCTAGGAAAATAACTCAGACCTTCCTCATGAAATATTTCTTAATTAAAAGTCTGCAAGACTTAAGGAATGTAACTTTATATTATATTAAAGTAGTTTATTTTACAGATGAGATGTTGTGGACTTACCTAAGCCACTTGGGTGGCTTTCACTTATTATATTTTCTTCTGATGGTATTGTTGCTTTTAATTAGTGGGAGTAGGTGATGGCTATAGGCTTCCCACACAACCTCACTACATGGCTGTCTTTTCTTTTTTTAATCTTATTTTTTTATCATCAAGGGATAATTTTTGATATAAAGGAAGTTAGCTTAGTTATAATTCAAGCCCAAATTAATAGTTAACAAAAATACTAGAAGCTTCAAATATGCAAAATAAATTTCCAGGATTTGAAATTTCAGAAATATTATTTAATTATTTCAAAAGTGCATAGTTTTCAAATTCATCTCTCTAATTTAAATATTTAAATTAATCATTTAATATTTAATTTAAATATTTAAATATTTTAATTGGAGGTTAATTACTTTACAATATGGTAGTGGGTTTTGCCATACATTGACAGGAATCAGCCACATGGCTGTATTTAAAAGAAAGCAAATTGCAAACAAAATTCTGCGTACTTCAAAGCAGATACTAGACAAGAGACACAAAACAATCATTCATGCTGTGCTTGTAAGCCCCCTGTGGTCCCAGCCCTCTGTCTTTTTAGGCACTCCACTTAGCATCATCTCTAAAATGTTCACTTGAGGCAGATGCAATAATAATCTAGAGCAGCTCCTTCTAACCTTTTCTTTCCTTTCTTATATGGACTTTTTATTTGTTTTATTTTTGGCTGTGTGGGCTCTTTGTTGAGGCGTACAGGCTTTCTCTAGTTGTGGTACAAGGGAGGGCAAGTTGTAAAGCACATAGTCTCAGTAGCTGTGGCATACGGTCTCTCTAGTTGCCCCCACGCCATGTGACATCTTAGTTTCCCGACCAGGAATTAAACCCACATCTTCTGCATTAGAAAGCATATTCTTAACCACTGGACCACCAGGGAAATCCCCAGCCTTTTCTATATCAGGATGTTATCAGCCTCTGATACAACTGTGGGGAAAGAATGAGGTCAAAGTCACATTTTGCTATGTAGGGCTGTACACTGGAGCCCTGATGCTCAGACTCCTCTGAACTTTTCCGAGGAGGAGGCTGAACAGAACCCCAAATTATAAACATTACGGGCTACAAGATTTGTTAGATTCTCAGATTACGTTTCTGCCAGGGCTGAGGGACCTATAATGTGTTTCTAGTCAATCTACATATGGTAGACAAAACACATTTTACCAGCTAAATACCACTTTCTGATCCTTTTTGCCAATTCATACCCTATATATGTTTATGACACATAAAGATAATTAGAGCTTTTGTAGAAGCTTCCCCTAGAATGAGAACTTCTGATAAGAGTCTTTAAAATGTTAACCAACCACTTTGGAGGGTATAATCCTGATGAAAGTGCTGCACATTTTATCTAACTGCCCCTAGGGCAAACTATTATGCCATCATTTATGCTCAAGTATTTTAAAATGAATTTTATAGTATAGTAGAGTTAATGGATTCATTCATTCAATAAACATTTATTGATCATTCACTATGTGCCAGATGCCATTGTAGAATCCGGAAATACCAAGGCCTATAAAATATATTTCTTGTCCTCAGGTTATTCAAAGTCTAGTGCTAATAAACAGGGACATTAAATCCACAATTGTTTGTGTTTCTGGGTGCTCTTGGGAGTTGAGTGGATAATACAAACCTAGATATGGTGCATGTAATAATTCAGATATATGTCTTTATAATATCTGCACAAATTCCTTGCATCACACATTGGTAAACTTCCTCAAATTGTACAAATGCCTTTGCAATAAATAATCTGAATCCATGTTTTTGATGCTTGGCTGATGACAGCTTTTAAGATCCATCCCTCCCTTTTCCTCTCTACATTTGTGTAAGCTAAGAAAGCCTGGATTCTCCCTCTTTTGGTGGAATATTCAAGCCACACAAGCTCCTACCTACATATGGGATCCCTCAACCTGTCCTTACCTTGTAACAGCAATCAAAATCAGAAGCCAGTATATTTTCCTTCTTCCTGAAATCACTGCAGATGAGCTTGGGAGATGTGCCTTTTCTCACTCAAAGTCTCATAATGTCACTGAGAAACCTTTTTTATTTCTGATATCCTCTTGTAGCACCATCGATGTTCACTGAAGGAGAAAATGTTTTCTAAGGCATGGTCATGGTGTCATTGTTGTAAGGGGGTCAGATCAGATAAACCACAATCAGACTTTACATGAAGGAACGTTTACCTATTTCAGTAGAGATACGGAGAGCAGCACATGGCAGGGAGGCAGGTTGGGCAAAGGGGGTTTGCTTTAGTTATAGAAATCCATCTCTTCATTTAAAGTGTTTTAAATAACTTTGGCAATTATAATGGAAATTTGCTTTTCAGTCATGTTTATTTTGAATACGGGCATACACTTTTGATTTTTCAAGTTAGAATTCAAAGTAAATGATGGGAAAGTTAATGGAAGGATAAGTATGTAGCAGAATTTAGTATCAAAAGGGGGAAATACTGAACTGATTTTCAGTTCCTTTTTAATATGGCCAAGATGAGTGTTTTAAGTATAAAAATTTATTTCAAATTTTGCATACATGCAATTATTTTCTTGCACAAAGGGGTTCCTACTTTGAAGAAATAGCTTTGAATTATATTCAGTTTAATTTGAATGTAAATGTGTTTCTGGCGTTAGGACCCTGCTGAATCTAACACCTGCTGTCTCAAAAGGCGAATCATTTGAAGCTGTTGCAGCTTGAAACGACCCATTTTCATAGCTCCTGTTTCTGAAATGGCCGTTTTTGAAGCTCTTATGTCTGAAATTCTAGGTTTTCTGAAAATTTTTTAAAAAGATATTTTAAAAGAAAAGCTACTTAACATCACCAACAAAATGTAGGGGAAGTAGTTCATTGAAAGGCTAGTTTTAAAAGTAAAAAAAATTTCTGGCCCTCTGCTAAATGCTAATGAGATATACATAACCTCTGAGTTGATGAAAAGATAAATAAGGTTTAAGTTTCTCCCTAGTTACTGAGGAGGCTATTATAGCTGAAAGCACACTTAGTTGCATATAAGAAAAGCATAATTTGTCTGTTAACATGATGTTAACCTACAGCTTGTACATCATCAATCTTGCCACTGTTGGGTTAAAGTCAAAGTGAAAGTCACTCAGTCATATCCGACTCTTTGCAACCCCATGGACTCTACAGTCCATGAACTTCTCCAGACCAGAATAGTGGAGTGGGAAGCCTTTCCCTTCTTCAGAGGATCTTCCCAAGATGTTAATTCCTTCAGAAGCCTGTCTCAAGTCATGACTCACCTTCTTAACAGTGAATATTTTTGTTTTAGCCATTTAGGATGGACAGCATTAGGCTCCAGTGAGAAGCTTTCTTATTCTAAATCCCTCTTTTAACTGGAAGGGATGAGTGTTAACATCTAGCCACAAAATAATATATGAATTTACTTGTACTCATGTTGTGAGAATTTCTATTTTACACCCTTAAACATTTTTCCATTAAGTAGTATTTTTTTCCTTTGGTGTTAAATCAACATCATTATCATATTTGCTATTTACATAGCGTTTGCTTTGTGTCAGCCATTGTTGTAAATGCTTTATATGTATTCATTCGCTAGTCACTTAAAATGAAACTACACTTCTCTGGTGGCTCAGACGGTAAAGCGTCTGTCTGCAATGTGGGAGACCCGGGTTCAATCCCTGGGTTGGGAAGATCCCCTGGAGAAGGAAATGGCAATCCACTCCAAGATTATTGCCTGGAAAATCTCATGGACAGAGGAGCCTGGTAGGCTACAGTCCATGGGGTCACAAAGAGTCGGACAGGACTGAGCGACTTCACTTTCACTTTCACTCTTAGAAAAAAAAATATTTTTACAAGTGAGTAAGTTTGCACAATAGCTTATTGCTATCTTTTCAGTTAATGTATATTAACTGGGTATTAGTAATCTATGGTTGCATAACATTACTACAAAACAGCAGCTTAAGGTAACAAAAATTTTTATCTTACACAGTTTCTGAGGGTCAAGCACCTAGGGGAGGCCTAACTGTGATTCTAGCTCAGAGTCTCTCCTGAGGTTGCAGCTAAATGTCAACTGGGGCTATAGTCATCTTGGCTGGGGCTGGAAGTATCTGTCTCCAAGGTCACTCACTCATGTGGCCTCATTCCTTGATAAATGGACTTTGTACTGCCCATGTTGTGGCAGCTGGCTTTTCCTAGAGCAAGTAACATGAAAGAGAAAGAAAGAGTTGGGTAAACACACACACACACACACACACACACACACACACACACACACACACAGAAGGACCAAGACAGAAACCACAGTGACTTTCACAACTTAATCTTGGAAGTGATGTATTATTGTTTCTGCCATATTCTATTGGTTGTATGTACCAAAGCTGGTTGGAAAGCATTGATTCTTCAGACAGCAAGGAGATCAAACCAGTCAATCTTAAAGGAAATCAAGACTGAATACTCACTGGAAGGTCTGATGCTGAAGCTGAAGCTCCAATACTTTTGCCACCTGATACGCAGAGCTGACTCAAAGGAAAAGACCCTGATGCTGGAAAAGACTGGGGGCAGAAGGAGAAGGGGATGACAGAGGATGAGATGGTTGGCATCACTGATTCAATAGACATGATTTTGAGCAGACTCTGGGAGATAGTGGAGAACAGGGAAGCCTGGATTACTGCATTCCATGCGATCACAAAGAGTTGGAGATGACTTAACAATGGAACAAAAACAGCAAACAACTCCGGTAACAGTGTGTGAGGGGACTACAAAAGGATGTGAATACTGGAAGATGGGAATCTTGAAGGGTTGTCTGGAAAGCTGGCTACCATACCATAACTGGCAAAATGTCTGAACATAACTGATAGAAACTTCACCTGAAAATTATATGGTAAGATAATGAACATTACGTTTCAAAGAATGTACTTCTTTCAGTATTGTTCTTAACTTTATTCTCTCTTGATGCTTTATCAATAATTAAATGTTAAAATGCATATTTTATAATAAATGAAAGAATATGTGTTTTACTCCCATATATTTATAAGGAATAGAATTATAAGTATTTTCAAGGGTATGTAGAAATAAGGGGAGTAAGGCTCTTTGGGAGATACACACACACACAGAGGCCAATTTCTTCTGTTTTTATCAGTAATCAAATGAGAACAATAAAAGATGCTACAGTGAAACAAAGCTGTCCCAAATTTAGGGCACCACTTACACAGTGGGGAATATAAGCTTGAGTTTTAATTAGACAGTTTTCGAAACTTGAAGCTAAGATCTATGTTTTTCCTCTTCACTGGTTTGCTTTGGCAACTGTAATAGAATGGATTGTTTTAAATTGCTGACTTCCTGTATTATGCTGTTGGAGCAAGTGAGAAACTGAAAACTACAGGGAAAGGCAGTAAATGAAGGTAAGGCAAGAAATGGAATAACATTAGACTTTGTTTCATTTAATTATGTCCGTGAATATAAACTATTCTTAGCCTTAAAGATCTTTTTTCTATTACCAATTTTTTTTTTTTTTTTTTTGAAATTCAGGTGACTAATAGCCACTCCTACTTATGTTGATACTTCTGGTTGGATTTATTGTTTTTTTGTTGCTGTTGATGTTTAGCTGCTTAGTCATGTCTGACTCTTTTGCAACCCCGTGGATTGTAGCTCACCAGACTCCTCTGTCCATGGGATTTCCCAGACAAGATACTGGGGTGGGTTGCCATTTCCTTCTCCAGGGGATCTTCCTGACCCAAGGGTCGAACCCGTGTCTCCTGTGTTGCAAGCAGGTTCTTTACTGTTGAGCCACCAGGCATTTGAATGATCTTAAATGACATTTTACCATTGGGCAGGGCATATCTGATATTTTGTATAAGGGCCACTGGGTAGATTAATCTATTCCCAAATGTTATTGCTCAGAACATTATTATTTTAAAATATATTTAATAATTTATTGAATAAAATAGTAACCATTGTGACATAAATTAACAAATTCTTTAGCCTATACAATATAAACTGCTTCCCTCCTCATTCATCTGCTGTCCATGTGTCTAGAGAATATATCAGTCTAGAATTCTCTTGCATACACAAATGCAAGCAGAAATGAGAGACACCATTGAGAAGTCAGATCTGGATTCACTCACCAGCCGTTTCCCACTGTTTCCTTGCTGGCTGGAAACCAGTGAAGACCACTTGAATGAGAATACACAGAGCTATTTATTGAGGGCTTGCTATGGAAAGATAATCAGCCAGCATCACCTGTGGTTGGCGGAAACTCAAAGGCAGGTAGAGAAGTGGGAAAGCTTTATAGAGGAATAAACGAAGGCTTCAGGCATGTTCTGATTAGATAGCAAAGGGAATAGAAAAGCTGGCAATGACCAAGTCCTCACTGTTCTGAGCTTGTTGCCACAGAAGTTGTGGCTCAGAATTTGGTCTGACATTGTCCTTTTGTATATTGTTCCTCACTGGAATCTTAGAGTTGGGACAACAAAGACCCATTTATCCATCAGATACTTGGGCACAAGTCTTAAGCCCCAGAGAATTCAGGGACCACTGAAAATATCTTGGACTACAAAGAAAAGGTTGGGTGCAAAACATAAAGAGAGAATCTAAACCAATAAAATAATGGGTAAGTGTCCACAAAATGAGAATTTGAGGGTTAGATTTTTCTCTATTGGTGACAACTGCACACAAAATTGTAGTCAGTTATAAATAAATGATGGCCTCAGGCACTTTTTTTTTTAAGGCAAATGATTTTGAAAGAAAATTTTTAACACTTTGTAAAAACTTTTAAAGAGAACTTAATGTAGTTCATAGGGGCATCTGGTGGGTTTAATATGATGAAGGGTGAGGCCAGAGTGCACCCTGTATGTGGGGAAACCCACCAGCACCATGTCTTGGCCTCAGTGAGACCATGCAGTGGGGGTTCAGTTTATCATAACGATAATGGTGAAAGTAGGGTTTCCCTGGTGGCTCAGAAGGTAAAGAATCTGCCTGCAATGTAGGAGTCTTGGGTTTGATCCCTGGGTCAGGAAGATCCCCTGGAGAAGGAAATGGCTACCCTCTCCAGTATTCTTTCCAGGAGAATCCCATGGACAGAGGAGCCTGGTGGGCTACAGTCCACTGGGTCCCAAAGAGTTGGACACGACTGAGTGACTAACACTTTCACCTTCCCTCTAGTTAAACTGAAAATTCTACTGTCATCAGACATCATTATAATTTAGATTGTGGAGGAGGAGTCTTCTGGGAAGACTCTGATGCATCAGAGTGGCAAAGACATATCATGCAGTTAATTAACCTCACAGAAAGATGAAAGAAAACAGCTCAGCAGCACCAACTTGACTTACATTTTTATTTTTGTATTTGTGCTTTTGTCCTTGTTTGGCTTCTTCTCCGCAACCCACTACCATATGCTGTTGGGACTCAGCTGTAATTATCCTACCCAGAGATGAAACACAAAGTGAGATAAAGCAAACAGAAACTACACCACCGCAGTTTGGGGCTCTGCTTTAAGGAATGCGCCTGCATTTAACATGAGACAGAACAACTTATTTCACATGGCACACTGATATTGAGATTTCACGTGTCTTTAGTGTGACCATAACTAATCCATGACCCGTAAGTCTGAGCTTGTCTTGAAACAGGCTTGATTTTGATCCATTTTTATTTTTAAAAATAATTCGAACCACTACAACTGCACATTAGAAATACCTGGAGTACTTAAAAGTCCATTCCTCAGCTCCATCAGAACCAAGTAAATCAGAAATTCTTGGGGTGTTTTTTTTTTTTTTTCCCATCTCTGTTCTCTCCATCTCTGCTATCTGTGCAAGTGAGTCTAAAAATATGCTACCATATTGAAAACCACTGAGTTATACTGTTTCTATATCTGAGGTAATAGTATAACTGTGTATTTTCTATGCATGTTCTCATTTGGGATAGTTTTGATGATGAATCATTAATTAGCAATCATTCTTGTGTGGAATAGTTAGTGAAGGCAAACTATCCAGTTGATTTCAAGATCTAAACAACCTAGAGCTGCAGAATTTAAGCACTATTAGGTGAAATTTCAGATCCTTTTTCTTTTTATATTTGTGTTGGTACAAGAGACTCCTGAAAGTTGTACTTAATTGTTCTGACTGGAGAAAAGTCTTTGGACAGAGAAATTACTTTCATATTTTCAGTAGAGTGATTGATGTGGTATTTCTACAGGTCTACTCTACTTTAAAATAATCCAATAGAAGTTACTTAGCAAATAGATTAGAAGGTGGTAATTTACAACTACTCAAAGATTCACTTTGGAAGCCAATCACCAGGAATTCCATTTTTTCTTAAGTCTTGATGAAAAACAATAATGTATGTTTAATATTCCAATTNCTACTTTAAAATAATCCAATAGAAGTTACTTAGCAAATAGATTAGAAGGTGGTAATTTACAACTACTCAAAGATTCACTTTGGAAGCCAATCACCAGGAATTCCATTTTTTCTTAAGTCTTGATGAAAAACAATAATGTATGTTTAATATTCCAATTTTCACTTACTTATTTCAGATCCAGAGAAACTGTACCAAAATTTGTTGTCTAATAAACAGAGAATGATTATACTAAATTTTGATTAAATATAGCCAGTGACTGTTATGAAGAGTGGAATGTTGCATCTTGAAGAAAATTTCTGCCTCACAAAAGATGAAGTACAAAGGGCAAATAGGCACATGAAAATATTTAACACTTCACAGTTTAGCTCAGTTGTTAAAGAATCTGCCTGCAATGCAGGAGATCCTGGTTCGATTCCTAGGTCAGGAAGATCTGCTGGAGAAGGGGTAGGCTACCCACTCCAGTATTCTTGGGCTTCCCTTGTGGCTCAGCTGGTAAAGAATCCACCTGGAATGTGGAAGACCTGAGTTCAATCTCTGGGTTGGAAAGATCACCTGGAGAAGGCAAAGGTTACCCACTCCAGTATTCTNTTAGGTAGATATCTTGATTGATAACTGCTTCTATGCAACACTAAGCCTTCTTGTGTTTTGCTTATTGCTAGTAAATGAAAGCAAGTCCCTCCAGACCTTGAGGCAAAATTTAAATCACTATTTTACCTCATGCTGTACTATCTCTCCTCTCACGGATCTAATCTTGTGACAGCAAATGCTCTTTTTCTTTCACAAAGTGATCAAGCAAGTTTAATTGTTTCAAAATAATGCAATTGAATTTATACTTTTATTGTCTAATTTCCAGTTTTGGCAGTGGATGGACAAAACTGGTAGTCAAAGCACTTTTTATATATGTCACCTTCATCTGAGGGCTTATATGTGGTTTTATAGTTTTGTTCTTTAAACTACAATACACCAGCATGTTCTGTAGAACACATTCACAAAACTGCATTATAAAAATACTGCCTTTTTCATAGAACCATTTAGTTCAACATGATTTGTCTGAAAGATGAATATTTCAGAAAGAGATTTCAATAGAAATCAATGTGTGTCAAATGTAATGTGTAGGAAAGAAAATAGCATTTGTCAAAAAGAATACTTACAAAGCAGAATGTAAAGAATTAATGGCTTCCCTGGTAGCTCAGATGGTAAAGAATCTGCCTGGAATGCAGGAGACTCAAGTTTGATCCCTGGGTCAGGAAGATCCCCTGGAGAAGGAAATGGCAACCCACTCCAATATTCTTGCCTGAAGTATCCCAGAAATAATATGTTTTACTTACTAGTAATATAAGATAATCTATTTTTAAAATTAAAGTGCTGACTTTTATTTTCATTTTGTTAACTGCTCTTTCTTTTCAGTGTCAGATAGAGTTACCACTATTACTTTAGTATGATATTGTTATTTCTGTAAGAGAATGTACTTGACATGCTGGTTCAAACTGAGACTTGACAGCTCAGTTTCTAAAAGCTAAAATGGCAGGAATCTGCAAAAAGGGAATTCACTCTAATCTGCCATTTTCCTAGATCTGAACATTTATTTCTAGCCATATTGTTGGTAGATGTTTCCTTCACAACTACTGAGAAAAAGGGAAGTGCAAGGTACTTTGAGTTAGAGCTGTGACTAACACCTGGCCTTGAGAGTTTTCAAACCATAAGAGGTTGGACTTTGGGTTAAAAGATATACAAAACATTCTTATTGTAAAGCTACTAGCAGTTTTCTATCTTTGAAGCAGCGCTCTGAACACACCTTTCTTGCTAATGGTTTTTGCAATGGAAAGATCAAAGCAATGGACTATTTCTTTAAGCAGAGATATATTTAAAAGTACATAAGCAATGTGAATTAAAGGGTTAACTCAGCAGGGCTAGGTTGTCCAAACTCTGAACATTTCAAAGGTTGTCAGGCTAGTCCTTGTCTAGTTCCTGGAAGATAACTTTAGAGCCCTTGGAATATCCAGTTTAATAAGAGTTTGGACCAGATAGTTTATGGTGATAATTGGTTTATGGTGAATGCCTGTTTTCTTTGCCTGTGATCTAAGGTTGTGCTATATCAGTTTAACTTCTGGAAATGCTGGAGACTAAATAGTCAAGGTCAGTCATGCAGAAGCTCCACATCTCTGTGACTGAGACTCAGTTAGGAAAAAAAAAAATGGACCCAAGGCTTGATGAAATTCCTTTGATGAGCAACACTTTGAATGTCTTGTCTTACATGGCACTGGGAGAATTAAATTCTGTCTGTGTGATTACACTGAGAAAAGACAACTGGAATCTTGAGTCTAGCTTCTGGATTCCACTATGTATCTTTTCCTTTTGTAGATTCTAATCTATATCTTTTTTTTTTTGCAATGAATTCTAACCTTGAGTAAAACAGCTTTTCTGAGTTCTGTGAAGCCCAGCATGTTATCAGACCTGATGGTGGTCTTGGGGTCCCCCATCATAAGCAGAAATTGAGATGTGTGAGAAGTTCCAACTCTAAGTAAATTACCCTGGGTAACAATGCATAACATTTTTGTGTTGTAAGCAGAATTGCATCTCTATATTGTGTTTCCTCTTGAGAAAAGTGTCTTTTTCAAAATAGATTTTAATTATAGTGTGATTGCAAATTGTTGCTTGCTTTTTTGGAGATACATACATATATATTTAAGATGCAGCTTGGAAGAGCTTGAAAGTGAGATTTACAAACTGCAGGAAGGATATGAGTTATGTTCTTTATTTTTAGGGAGAAACCCCAACTCTCTGTGAGACTCTAGGAGGACTGTAGTGTTGATGAGGACATCTGTAGTCATTTAAAGTTAAATAATCCATATATTGAGACATGTAAGAGGAAAAATTTGTCTTTTGATATTTCAGAAGGGTGAAATGTGATAAAATCACCCCTCTGCTATTGCTTCCCTTTTACAGATACTGGGCTCTTTCAATTGTATATTATTCTCCCAAGGTCATAAAGTCATAGGTGGAGGATGAAAATTGTTAGTTGATCAGTTATGATCAACTCTTTGCAACCTCATGGAATGTAGCCGGCCAGGCTCCTCTGTCCATAGAATTCTCCAGGCAAGAATACTGGAGTGGGTAGCCATTCCTTTCTCCAGGGGCTTTTCCTGATGTAGGGATTGAACCCAGGTCTTCCACATGCAGGCAGATTCTTAACCGTCTGAGCCACCAGGGAAGTGTACCATTTCAATTGCAATCATGGTGGAGAAAGGCAAGTCCTATGACAGTAAGTAAACCTTGGAACCACAAAGTTTCCTTTGTTTGGTTTNCAGGTCTTCCACATGCAGGCAGATTCTTAACCGTCTGAGCCACCAGGGAAGTGTACCATTTCAATTGCAATCATGGTGGAGAAAGGCAAGTCCTATGACAGTAAGTAAACCTTGGAACCACAAAGTTTCCTTTGTTTGGTTTAGATTCTAGAGGGTCTAGATAAACTTGGAATGTCCTGGGTGCAGGGGAAAGATAGTGTAGAAGGAAGCCAACAGGAGGAGAACCTGCATGAGGTAGAGAAGCAGGTGTACAGACAACATTTGAGGATTGTCCACAATCTTCAGCTCTGGGAGCCACGCTTCTAAGATCCAATTGTAAAAGATTCTAAGGGTAATTTTCTTTGCTGCTCTCCTCGGTTCTTTGTAAAATATTAAAAATAATACAATCTGCTTTTCTTGGTGCTGTGGGAAATTAAAGAACTGCACTTAGTATTTTCTATTTATCCCTCCAGATCTCCTTTCCATTCTTCCTCTCTATTCTGTGCTGCATGAAGCAGAACTGTGAACAGTGATGCTTAATTGCTATTTTCCATTTGTCTTTATCCGTGAGAGACACTACTGGGAGATCAGAAGATGAGAAGAAATAAGGTTAAAATTGTTATTGCCCTGGCTCCTTCCCTGCTTGAGGGCAACAGGTTGGTGGCATCTCTCTGGCTCTTTTCAAAGCCTTTCAGAGCCAGTTTTTCCCAGATTCAGGTAACTATTTCTTCTCATTGTTCCTTTATACCCAAGGGTTGTTTCAGCTCCCCCTTTTGCTAGTCCTGGTACTCATCATTCATGGTCAGTTTCCCTTAATTCCACCCATAATGTTGTAATGGCCAATTACCCTCTTTGAGTGTGTGTGCTATGTCTACACCAGTACCTGAAAATCTTAGTAATGATCTGTGCAATTTTGGGTACTCTATGGAAAAAAGTATTACTATAAACATAGTGGAAGCATATTTTCACTATTATTTCTGCTCAAAATGCTTTCATTACACCTTACTAGTGACGAGTGAGAGTTGGACCATAAAGAAGGCTGAGTACCAAGAACTGATGCTTTTGTATTGTGCTGGAGAACACTCTTGAGAGTCCCTTAGACAGCAAGGCAATCAAGCCAGTCAATCCTAAAGGAAATCAACCCTGCATATTTATTGGAAGGACTGATGCTGAAGCTGAAGCTCTAATACTTTGACTACTGGATGAAAAAAGCTCACTGGGAAAGAGCTGTGAACCTGATGCTGGAAAAGATTTAATAGCATCATTGACTTTATGGACTTGAATCTGAGCAAACTCTGGGAGATAGATAGTGGAATACAGAGAAGCCTGGAGTCATAGGGTCACAAAGTGTTGGATACGACTTAGAGAGAATGAACAACAACATTCTGCCTAGTGCTGATCTAGTAAGTCCTCCAGACTCAGCCTGAGCACCTTGTCTTGGGAAAGCATTTCTTATGCATTTCTCCATTTTCTTTCCCTTGTCCACTTATTTTCCCCTATTACTCAATTTTGCTATGTTCTTTTGTCTAAATACATACTTTGTCATACCTGTATTGTAATTATTTGCCTGTTTTAAATAAACAGATCGTAAGCTCTTGGAGTATTATGTCTTCATATTTCTTAATTGCTTGAACTTTGGATAATCTTTCCTTTGTTAGCATTTATTTTTTCTTTTGTTAATGAGGCAACACATTGTTTCATAAAGGGTCAAAGGTTATCCTGAAATAAAATTATGAGGGACTATATTAGACTGGTAATTATGCACATAGAATGAAGAATCAGTATAAAAGGTATTGCAAGTGAAAACATGAAAAATGTGGTAAATCTATGAAAATACATGGTAAGTTAATGGGAATAAAAAAACCAGTTAAAGATATAGGTAAAATGAAGATGTTTTATTATATTTTTTCAAATACTATACTAGCAAGATATCATTGGACACGTAAACAGAAAACATGTCCAAATTATAGTCAGTCTTTAATTGTTGATTTTAACAAGAAATATAATATTTAATAGTATATTAAGTACAGTTACTATATTAATAAATTAAATTAATAGTATTTATTCTGCTTCATTGACTATGCTAAAGACTTCGACTGTGTGGATCACAATAAACTGTGGAAAATTCCTCAAGAGATGGGAATACCAGACCTGCTAACCTGTCTCCTGAAAAACCCATATGCAGGTCAAGAAGCAACAGTTAGAACCAGACATGGAATGGACTGGTGCAAAATTAGGAAATTAGTACATCAAGGCTGTATGTTGTCACCCTGCTTATTTAACTTGTATGCACAGCACATCTTGCAATGGTCAGGATGGATGAATCACAAGAGGGAATCAAGATGGCCAGGAGAAATATCAACAACTTCAGATATGCAGATGATAAGACCCTAATGGCAGAAAGCAAAGAGAAATTAAAGAGCCTCTTAATGAGGATGAAAGAAGAGAGTGAAAGAGCTGACTTAAAACTCAGTTCAGTTCAGTTCATTTCAGTCGCTCAGTCATGTCTAACTCTTTGCGACCCCATGTTCTGCAGCATACTAGGCCTCCCTGTTCATCACCATCTCTCGGAGTTCACTCAGACTCACGTCCATCGAGTCCGTGATGGCATCCAGCCATCTCATCCTCGATCTTCCCCTTCTCCTCCTGCAGCCAATCCCTCCCAGCATCAGAGTCTTTTCCAGTGAGTCAACTCTTCGCATGAGGTGGCCAAAGTACTGGAGTTTCAGCTTCAGCATCATTCCTTCCAAANATCACTGACTCGATGGACATGAGTCTGAGTGAACTCTAGGAGTTGGTGATGGACAGGGAGGCCTGGCATACTGTGTTTCATGGGGTCAGAAAGAGTCAGACACGACTGAGCAACTGAACTGAAGTATACTGTGAATATATGTATTTTAAAAAATATTAATATATAAATACAAGACTCATCATTATGATGAACTTGCAGACAATATGAATATTATTCTAGGTGGAAGAGATAAATTATATCAGAAGAATTATGTTTAAATGAGTAAAAGAACATAACATCTAGTTATATAACATCATGGTATTCAAGGGTGGCTCAGATGGTAAAAGAATCTGCCTGCAAAACAGGAGACCTGAATTGGATCCCTGGGTTGGAAAGGTCCCCTGGAGAAGGAAATGGCAATCCACTTCAGTATTCTTGTCTGTGAAATCCCATGGACAGTGGAGCCTGATCGGCTATAGTCTATGAGGTTGCAGAGACTCAGACACGATTGAGTGAATAACGCTTTCACTATACAAGATCAAATGCTAACTTGGGAAGTGGAAGTGACTTAATTGCAATCAGAAGGTAATATTTTTGATATCTTTTCCCTCGGATGGGTTTTTAACCTTAAGGTTTAATTGAAATGATGGTTTCTCCTGGTTTTCTATATGATATAATCAGTCTACGTCATATGGATGGTATTGAGTAAGCTACAAATTATTTAGTTCTCTTCTTGACACAAATGATTGCTAATGTTATTTTTGAGGTGTTTCATTATGAGACAAGTCCTCAGTGTATAAGTAAGGATTTCCTGAGAAAATAAACATTCAACATCAACGCTCTCTGTCAGAAAGTCTTGATTCAGTGTGCTAAAGCCATTAGTATGTCAAGTAATCCTTTAATTAGATTACAAAATGCAGCTATTATATGTCAAATATCTATTGATCAAGGGAGAAAAATGGCTTGAGGTTTTGAAGTATACAACACCAAAATTCATTTGCCATGCTATTAACTCCAAATTACTTCCCTGAGAGATTAATTTTAGAAGGAATGTTTAGACATGTAAAAGATATAATTGACATTTAGCCAAAATCTTAGTGATACACATTAAACATTAAAACATTTATTGCCAATGTATACACGACTGAGTATTCTGTTAATATGTGGTTTTAACATGAATTTACCTAAGAATTTGCATGTTGGAATGCAAGTGTAAAGTTGCTTGAACTCTGGGAAGACGATGATTTTTCTTCTAGCTCTATGAACCAGAGGACAACCTTTGAGCATTAGCTCTAGTTGACTATGGTAAAGAATCTGCTTGCAATGCAGGACCAGGGTTCAATCCCTGGGTTGGGAAGATCCTTTGGAGAAGGGAACAGCAATCCACTCCAGTATTCTTGCCTGGAGAACCCCATGGACAGAGAAGCCTGGTGGGCTACAGTCTGTGGGGTTGCAAAGAGTCAGACCTGACTGAGCGACCAGTACATGCACACTAATTGACTCATGATTCTGGTCACGATATACTTACTGCAGGGCCGTGTAGGGCAATGCCTTAGGAGGAGGGGTAAGGTATGGTGATTTGTACAGTGATATAGAGGGGTAAGGTACTTAGGATTGGGAAATGGGGTAAGCCCAAAGGAGAAGGGCTATATACAGGCTGGACCTCTTCTGGATAAATCCTCCTCCTCTTGATGGGTTTTGGCAATTTGTTGTAAGAGCTGGACTTTATTGCAGGTGATAGATGGACCAGTTGCTGAAAACAGAACTGCCTGCTGAGGAAAGATGAGGAAGCATTGGTTACTTTGGAATGATTAGGACCAGCCTTGGAGACAAAAAGGAGGCAAAGACACCAAAGTTGACCACATCTGAAGAGAATATGTGTGAGTAGGTGACAAGGTTCTGGGAATCACCAGTTCACCTACCTTGACTACCAGGAAGAAGAACTGCAGGGCAGCAAGGCACAGAAGTAAGTCCCTGGGTTTACAATAGGAGGCTGGGGCTGAGGATATTTCATTCTTGCATTTAGTATGAGATTTAGAAGTCAAGAAACCTATTTTAGTTACGTTTTTTTTTTTCCTTCTGGAGCTTATCATTAATATCGAGAAATACTTATTACATGACACTTTGTGTTTTTTACATCTAACAACTATTTCTTAATTTTATGTTGACCCTATCTTTGAGTAACATCTTCTTTCACACTGTGTAAATTTAGTAGCATGGGAGGTATCTGATTTCCCAGCAGGCTTAGAAGTTTTTGGATGGAGGTTAGAGTGACGTTCCAAAAGATAATCCTTCTTACTACTATTTTTGGTTGCTAATGAATTAATTAAACATATTTACACAGTTATCTGCAAATATATGTGACATATCTCACAAAATCCATATAAGTGCTTTAAAATAAAAGAGAGAGAAAATAAATATATTTTATGCTACCTGCAAATGCAAAGAAGGTCACCAAATTTCTTGAGAGATTTTGTAAGCCTGAATCTTAGACAATCTGAGCTTCAGTATTTAAATGTTGCTGCTGCTAAGTCACTTCAGTCGTGTCTGACCCTGTGTGACCCCATAGACGGCAGCCCACCAGGCTCCCCCGTCCCTAGGATTCTCCAGGCAAGAACACTGGAGTGGGTTGCCAGTTCCTTCTCCAATTCATGAAAGTGAAAAGTGAAAGCGAAGTTGCTCAGTCGTGTACGACTCTTGGAGACCCCATGGACTGCAGCCCACCAGGCTCCTCTGTCCATGGAATTTTTCCAGGCAAGAGTACTGGAGTGGGGTGCCATCGTCAAAGCCAAATACCCCAAGGAGATAATAGAAGGGAAAATTGGTGTAAGAGAAACTAGAAGATGAATAAAAAATTAATATGAAACAAAGGAGAGGATGGAAAGATAAAAATAATTCTTGGCAATAGTTTGCATGTTTTATCCTTGCTGAATCACTTCCCAGTGAAGATCTGATCAGTTTACTTATAAGGTTTAAGAAGTGACAATGGAAGAAGAAAAAAAAGAGTAAACAAAAAACTCAAACATATATGCATTTCTCAGCTTGTTTGGAATATATTTGGGATATTCATGCAATAAATAAATAATGTCAATTTTTTAAAGAAAAGAAAGCAAGAAAAAGAGCACAAATTGAAGAAGAGGAAAGGGGACAAAGAAGGAAGATATTGTTGAAAATAGTGTTACACACTAACATTGACAGCTCTGCATGGAGTTGGTTCAATTTCTGTTAACTGTTAATCAAGGGCACGTACCTGGAGACCAGCAATGCTGAAAATTAAAAGCTTCAGAACTGCTGTGAGGGAGGTGATTCATGGCAAAATATTGCTTCCCTCTCCAGGCAAATCTCTATTTATCTCCTACAGAGTTAAATAGTTTGGGGTTGACTTCTAAGACAGGCTGTGTTTCCCAATAGCTGTCTAATCTTTTCAAGAATCTAGTGCACAGAGTTTTAAAAAGACAGTGTTTATATTTGGGTGTGGGATTTATATTAGGCACTTGATAGTTCTAGGAGATGTTTTTTAAGCGGAAACTTTCTTTTCATATTTGTAGTTTATGATTATGTCTTTATAGTTCTTGACAAAGGTCTAAAAATCCTGCTTAAAAATCCGTAAGAACAAATGGACTTTGAATTAGAGTTTTGCAATATTCATTAAAATTATTTCCTGAACCTTAAAATAGATGGTAAGTCAGAGGATTCTGAAACAAATTTAAAGTTACATGTTAAAGAGTGACATGTGACTGCCTTATGAAATTTACATTTTAAAACATGTATTTGGTGCAACTATTGTGGTTTATTATTGATATCTGCTGAAAGTGGGCTCTGGAGTTGGATGGTTTAGCTTGCCCCCTGTCTCCTCTCTTAGCCATGTAAATTTTTTGGCAAAAACTATCAGTTTACTCCTTTGCTAAGTAGACTAATAATAGTATTCATCTCAGAAAGCTATTGGGTTGGCCAAAAATATTTGAAGATTGACTTAAAACTTTCTGCACAGGGCTTGGAAATGACATCCACTAATAGTATCTGATTATCTACTTAGTATCTATATTTCCATCTATGTAAATATGTATATAACATGGCACCACTTAGAAAATGCTCTATTTTCTAAATTTACATCATATTATTTATTATTTATATTTACAGTATTACTTTTCAAAAAGTGTTATTTGAAAATTAAAGAGACAAAACAAAAGATAATTAATATTTATTACAAATGGCTATGATGTGTTATATATAGCTCTGCTTATGAAAATTATATTGTCTCATTTCACTCTCAAAGCAATCTTCTATTCTCTGCATTGTGCCTCTGATATCAAGATGGGTCACCATCAGCAGCAGTGGTAAGGAACCTGCCTGCCAAAGCCGAAGACATAAGAGATGCAGGTTTGACCTCTGTGTCGGGAAGATCCCCTGGAGGAGGGCATGGCAATCCACTCCAGTATTCTTGCCTGGAGAATCTTGTGGACAGAGGAGCCTTCTGGGCTCCATGGGATCGCAGAATTGGACAAGACTGAAGTGACTTAGCATGCATGAGATAGTAAGCAAAGAGAGTAAGTAATTCACCAAAAGGAAGGGTTGGAAAAACAATATTGGAAGTTGAACCAATCTTTTCAACCTGTTCAGTCCATTGCTCTTTCAATATCATCACCCTGCATCTCCTGTACAGAGCTGAGGGTGATTTTGTGTTTACAGAATAGCTTAGTATTAGAAAAAGATGCAGTCAAACTGCACACATTATTACTGTCTTAGTTACTCCTATTGAGCACCTAATGTGATCAAACATCTGCTCTTTTGTTCTTATGAAGAAAATGGGTGATAAGATTAATATAAATAGAATGGTAAATTAATATCATAGTGGAAAATTTTCTTGCATTTTTTCTGTTTTCTTTTTGAAAAACAATAACTAGAAATTAAATTCAAAAATAATGTGAAATCATTGTTATACAGTTGTACACATTAAAGCTTAAAAGCATTTGGACACAGTTAAAAAAAAAAAAATCATGTGGCTCAGGATTAAGGGGCTCAGAAAGTAATATCCTTGAGCTATCTGTGAGAGAGATGCATTTCAAGCTATTCAGATGACAGTAATTCTTCATTTGGACCGAACACAGAAACAAGATTTAAATGTGGATCTAACATTGTGGATCTTTATAAGAGGATTTAGATGTTAAATTCAAAAGAACCATAATTTAGTTATTCTTATGAAATCATGCTATTCATTGTCTTTTTTTTTTTTTTTTGAGCTTTTCTTACTTCTAGCTACAGCTAGTAACAGATGCTATTATAAGTACCCATAGGAAAACCTGAAAATGTGTTGAATTTTCTGTATACTAATGCTGAAGCTTAAGATGTGTTACACTTAAAAAAAAAAATACAGCATGTGGTGGAATTAAAATCCGTAGCTCAGGGGCATTGCAGAAGTTGCTAAGGAAACACTGTGGGATCTAGTACAATGTCTCTAAGAACAGCTTTTTAAAAATAGAGGTAGTATAGAAAGTGTATAGTAGAAAATAGATAAGATCAAGATTTTGTTTAGGTCAATTCACAGGCTTACTTTCAGCTCTTAGAATTAATCACGGAAACTTTGCTGTAAGAAAAGATTATTCTGGCTGGGAATGTTATCAATCTAAAGAGAGGTTAAGAAAAACTAAGGGACCTTCACCAAAACATGATAAATAGGTGAAACAATTAGATTGATAATACAGGTGATACAACTGTGGGTTTTAAGCTTTATCTTAAAGCATCTTTTTAATGTTTGCCTTGAGTGTGTGTGGGCTTCCTTTGTGGCTCAGCTAGTAAAGAATTCGCCTGCAATGAGGGAGACCTGGGTTTGGTCCCTGGTTTGGGAAGATCCCCTGGAGAAGGAAAAGGTTCCCCATTCCAGTATTTTGGCCTGGAGAATTCCATGGATTGTATAGTCCATGGGGTTGCAAAGAGTCAGATATGACTGAGCACCTTTCACTTTCAATTTGTGTGTGAGTGCTCAGTTGCTCAGTTGTGTGTGACTCTTGGTGGCCCTGTGGACTGTAGTCTGACAGGCTCCTCTGTCCATGGAATTTTCCAGGCAAGACTACTGGAGTGGGTTGCCACTTCTTACTCCAGGAGATCTTTTTGACCCAGGATAGAACCCAGATCTCTTGCATCTCCTGCACTGGCAGGTGGATTCTTTACCACTGTGCCACCTGCCCTTAGTATCCAAATATAATACGTTAGATTGAGATTTTAGAGTACTTCCCCTGTTTATCTCTCTCCCACTCCCCCCATCTCTTCCTCCAGAATGAAGACAGTTTCTATGGCTCTGCTTTGGATGTGGTGTTCAGATGCCTAGGGCCCAAGATCAAAGCAGTCTTATTGTGATATTCATTATGAACTTACAGTAAGTGCCAAAGTCACATCATGATTTTATGTCAGATTATAGGATGTTTAGTCACCTTAATTTAAATGAACATTGAAATGAACTGAGAAACTGCTGGCTGTTTTATGTATTCATCATGGCACTCTGCCATCTAGGATATGCATCACTTTTTATACAACACCTAATGCAAAACCATAAACAAACAACAGATCCAAATAATGGCACACAGTGCCAAATTTATAAATACTGTTTATGGATGATGAAGCTTTATCAAGCTTCACTTGGATGAACTTGTGATTAATAACTGGATGCTGAAGTTAAACTTAATATTGCAAACATGTATTTTAACTTTAAGTAGGTATTATACTTAATGATGTAAACACAGATATATGTAACTTTACATACAATTTAATAGGCAATTGTGATTTTTATCTGATCTTGCTTTCATTTTGAGAAAATCTGTAGTGAATAATACAGAAATTTGTGAGAAAGTGATGAAAGTAAAATGTTATATTCAAAAATTGTTATTCTAGGATCACAATTTGTAAAGCAACTATTTGTCTTATTCTCACCATTAAATCTAGAGCAGAAGCCATTGATGTGCTTGATCCTTAGCATTTTGTTTTTAAAACAACATTTGGTATTTAAATATAGATTACTTCTATTAAAATGTTATTTTCATTTATATTCCCTTCTTGTAAAGGTAACTTGTTATATTTGCGCATCAGTTTTGTAGCCAGATGTGCAGTATTTCTTCAGACTTATGTCTTTTCTCCCTTCATTTCAGAACTAATCCTGAAGGTCCTGAATACCCTATTCTTGAGAGTTTAATTTTGCTTCATTTTTTTGTTTGATACCATCTTTAAAGTATTTTTTAAAATAGTGTATTTTTACAACTCTGTTCTTGTTTTTTCACACATGGCAAATACTTTTGCTTAGTATGAAATATGCAGATTGTAAACTTTTTCTCTTTATTTTTAAAATTACACTTTATATTTTGAAATTATTATAGATTCAGAAGTACTTGTGAAGATTAAGACAGAAAGATGGCCTGTATGCCATCTTTTCACTCCCTATAATATCTGGTGGCTCAGAGAGTAAAGAATTTGCCTGTAATGCAGGACACCGAGGTTTGATCCCAAGGTTGGGAAGATCCCCTGGAGAAGGGAATGGCTACCTACTCCAGTATTCTTACTTGGAGAATTCCATAGACAGAGGAGCCTGGGAGCAGCAGTCCATGGGGTTGCAAAGAGTCAGACATGACTGAGGGACTAGCACATTCACCCTCTAATAGCTTATGAAGCTATAGAATAATATCACAACAAGGATGCTGATGCTGATACAGTTAAGATACAGAATTCTTTCCATAAGAATCCTTCCTGTTACCCTTTTGTGACCATTTCTACCTTCCTTCTGCCCCATGCACTGGGAACCACTCAGCTAATCTCCATTTCTATCACTTTTTCAGTTCAAGAAGGTTATAGTAAATGGAATCATAAAGCATGTAACCTTTTTTGGATTTTTTTTTTTTTCACTTAGCATCATTCTCTGGAGATTCCTCAAGTATGTTGTGTATCAGTGGTTTGAGTGTATCAACAGTGCATTTTGGATGTACCACAGCTTAGCTCTTCACCCGTTGAAGGACATCTGTATGATTTCTGTGTGCTCCGTCTCTCACAGTCACGTCCAGCTCTTTGCAACCATAGCCTGTCAGGCTCCTCTGTCCGTGGCATTTCCCAGGTAAGTGGGTTGTCATTTCCTAGCTTTACTGATTATGACTAAAGCTTCTATGAAGATTCTTGTAGAGATTTTTTTGTGAATATAAGCTTGAATGTCTGATATAAATGCCAAAGAGTGCAATTGCTGGGTCATGTGGTAATGCTATGGTTACTTTTACAAGCTATTTTACAGCATCTATATCATTATTCATTCCTACCAGTAACATATTAGGGATTCAGTTTCTCTGAATCCTTGTCAGCTTTTTATGTCACTGTTTTTCATGTTAGCTATTCTGAAGGTAACTAGTGATATTTCATTATGGTTTAATTTACATTTCCCTAAAGGCTAATGTTGAACAATTTTTTGAAATAAAAAAATTTTATTTTTAAATTAATTTTTATTGGAATATAGTTGCTTTACAATATTGTGTTAGTTTTTACTGACACATATACACTACTGATAACCATGTATAAAATAGATAACTAATGAGAACATTTTTTTCTGTGTTTATTTGCCATTCATATATTCTTATTGTTGAAATGTCTTTTCACATATTTGCATATTTTCCAGTTCGATTGTTTGTTTTTACTGCTGTTGAGTTTTGAGAATTCTTTATTCTAGGGCCTAGTTCTTTGTCAGATATGTGCTTTGCAAATATTTTCTCTAAGTCTGCAATTTGTATTTTTATTCATTTAGTATGGACTTTGACAAAATAGAAATTTTCCTTTTATTGATTGTGCTTTTATTATCAAGTCTAAGAATTCTTTGTCTAGTCCTAGATTTCTTATTTAAAATATTTTTATACTTTTACATTTTATACTAAGTCCATTATTCATTTTGAGTTTAGATTGAGGTTCATTAGTTGTCTATATATATCCGTTTGCTCCAGCATAATTTATTGAAAAAGCCATCCTTTCTTGATTGAATTGATTTTACACCTTTGTCAAAAGTCAGTTAAAAAGGCGCTATATGTTAAAAACTAAATTTAGTATATCAAGTGATCTCAAGAAGGTAATGTAAGCAAATCAAATTGTGTAAGATATATGGGTAATAATGAAACAGTAGGGAAGAAAGCAGGGCATAACCTTTAAAAAAAACAACATAGCCATAGGATATGACAAAGACTGGTTATAACTAACATGGTTCAAGATGGCAGAATATTTAGATTCTAGTGAACCTTCAACCTCTTCTTATGTTCACTGTAATACACTAGTACGCTAAATGACACATCCTCCAGTACCTTGACAGCTCTGAAGCCAACCATAAAAGGTCAAAAAGTGGGTGGTGGTCCAAATCCTGGAAACCCCCATTCCTTTCCTGAAATAATTGAAATAGTACTCTCACTCATCAGCCTATAAAATTACCCAACCCACAAAAACTAACCATGCCATGTTTTAGGGCTCTCTCACCTGAGCTGGCCCACACTCTGTCTGTGGATTGTGAAAGTGAAAGTCGTTCAGTTGTGTCTGACTCTTTGTGACCCCATGAACTGGTCCATGGAATTCTCCAGGCCAGAATGCTGGAGTGGGTAGCCTTTCCCTTTTCCAGGGGATCTTCCCAACCCAGGGATTGAACCCAGGTCTCCCACATTGCAGTAGGATTTTTTACCAGCTGAGCCACAAGGGAAGCTCAAATAAATCCACTTCTTGCATCATGCTGTTTAGTCGCTCAGTTGTATCTCACTTTTTGCAACCCCTTGGACTGCAGCATGCCAGGCTTCCCTGTCCTTCACCATCTCCCGGAGTTTGCTCAGACCCATGTCCGTTGAGCAGGTGATACCATCCAGTCATCTCATCTATCTTTGGATTCTTTCTGTGAAGAGACATTGAGAACCTCCAATTCACCAGAAACAATGGTGGACTCTGTGATTTTCAAACTTATTGGCAAACATAACCTCCTAGCTCAATTCTGCCTGCGAATAGTATGCAATTCTTGGTATTTATTCAACAGAAAGTCAGATTCTAACATCAGGGGATGTCAGCATGTGAAGCTGAGGCTGGGTCATGGCTATGGTTGGTGCAAGTGTGGGAATGAGTGCATAAAGCCCTTCTCTATGTATCACAGTCTTGTTTTCACATTGTGTCTTCTGCTGTCTTTCATCATCATTATCATAAAAAATGGTGCATAATATATTACTCCAAATAATTCTGTTAAATATTACTTCTTTTAGGGAAAGTGTTCCTTTCTCCACTGAGATGATACAGGATGTAATGTCTCAAAAAGACATTCAGTTAGACAAGTTAATCATGGAAGTGTTGACTATAAAAGATGTACAACTTGAGAGTTTTGAGTTAAGTTTTATTTGGGGCAAAATGAGGACTAGAGCCTGGGAGACAGCACCTTAGATAGTTCTGAGAGACTGCTCCAGAGAGGCAGTAGGGGAAGGTCGATAAATAAGATTTTGGTGAAGAGGGAGTTCAGTCCAATCAAATGCTTATTTTACAAAAGGTTTTCTGTTAGTCTTGAGGAGCTGATGTCACCATGAAGGGATGTTGTGCTTTTCTAGAGATGAAGAGATGCAAGGATTGGGATAATGAAATTAGTTCCTGAAAATATCTAACTATCTAAAGACCTGTTCCACCAGATTCCCTGGAGCACAGAGTGCCTCACTCCACCCTGAACTCAGAGGGTGTTGAAGGTCAATAACTGCAGCAGCCAAGGGTTCAGTAACTGCAGAATGTTCAGTGTTAGTCGCTCAGTCATGTCCAACTCTTTGCAACCCCACGGACTGTAGTCCACCAGGCTCCTCTGTCCATGGAATTTCCCAGGCAAGAATACTGGAGTGGGTTGCCAGTTCCTTCTCTAGGGGATCTTCCTGACCCAGAGATCGAACCTAGGTCTCCTGTACTGCAGGCATATTATTTGCAGTCTGAGTCACCAGGGAAGCCCATAACTTCCCTGTAACTGCAGAGGCAAATGATAAATGCCTTTATTGTTCAGTTGCTGGCAATGCTCTTGGAAATGTCAATTTGTAGTTGACACAAGGAAGACTTTATTCAAGGCCACTGTAACGGGGAGAGAGATTGAACTCAAGTTCGCTGAAACAAAAAGTAGAAAGAATTTTTAAGTGCTGGTGTAAGCTAGTGGAAAAGTACTGGAGGAAGTTACAGGGGAGATTGGTCAATATGATTATGCTTTATGGGATTGCTAAGTGTCACTTATCCATCAAAGACTGGGAGATAAAGGCACTATCTTTCTAAATAATTATATTTCAAAGGAATGGCTCTCAGGTCCTTGAGAAAGATGTTCTGGGGTTGTAAAACTGACAAAGACGCTGAGGGAATATCTATATCTTGAAGGGAGAGAAAGAATTTAGGAAAGCAAGCTTTCTAAAGTAAATGCTGTAAAGAAAGGGGGCTAGTGGGCCAGTCAGGAAACAGTCTGCCTGCTATTTAATCTAGTTGAAACAGAACATTAGGCTATCTTAGTCAAATGGAAGGATGAGGTGATATTTAAATTGTTGTTATTGTTTAGTAGAGACTCTTTTGTGACCCTATGAACTATAGCCTACTAGGCTCCTCTGTCTATGGGATTTCCCAGGCAAGGGTACTAGAATGTGTTGCCATTTCCTTCTCCAGGGGATCTTTCTGACCCAGGAATTGAACCCATGTCTCCTGCATTTGCAGGCAAATTCTTTACCACTGAGCCACTTAGGAAGCACAATATTTAAATAAATTATATAATTTTTTTCAGGGTCATATTCTAGAATATTTTAAATGAGAATAAATTTTACTTCTTATAGAAAGTTATTAAAATTTATAAGCAAAATTATTATAAAATGTATATCAGTGGTAAAAAGGTCATCCTTATCACCATAAGTGTACATAATGAAGACTGATAGAGTACTTTGGAAAATATTTAGGAAAAAATAAGGCATATGTTGCTATTTCTTAATAATTTCAGAAGACATGGCCTCCTCTGGAATGTTCAGCCAGCTAACAGAGAGCTGCAGTGGTTGAATTCATGTGTAGGGGCAGTTGATTTCCAACCATAGCATTAAAATTAGATCAGAACTTTTTTTCTCCAAGTTTAAATCAGAGTATTTTAAGTAGAAAAACTTATAAAAAGCAAACCAACAACAACAAAAAAAAACCCACAATGAAGAATGCCTGAAATGTATAGTTAAATGCATTAGCATACAATTTTGATATTTATACAAACATACTTTTCTGTTTGGTTTTGCTTTAATCTCTGCTATTGTTTGATCACAGTTAATGATTTCAATTAGAAAACAAAAGAACTATATCAGTTATTTTGGACTTTTAAATTTAAGAATAGACTCTGAGGTTGTTTGTTGTTTAGTTGCTAAGTCTTGCCTGACTCTTTTGTGACCCCATGGACTGTAGCCTGCCAGGCTTCCCTGTCCATGGGATTCTCCAGGCAAGAATACTGGAGTGGGTTGCCTTTCCCTTCTTCCCAACTCAGGTATCAAATCCAGATCTCCTTCATTGCAGACCGATTCTTTACCATCTGAGCTACCAGGGAAACCCATACAAGCTTCTTAGTGCAGAGAAATAAAAGTGAATGAGAACAACATTGTAAATCAATTATACTCCAGTAAAGAAAAAAAAAAAAAAAAGTGAACGGGAAGAACTCACCAGCTGGGAGAAGTGGATGCAGGTTTTACCTGATATGTGCTTCTTCTGCCTATAATTTCTCTGATTCTCATGATCTTATTCTCATATTGTTCTTTCTAATGACTTTTTGTCACAGTTCTAACCATCCTGTCAGTACATTATCTTTAAAATTTGGTAGATATATTGTCAGTTTTGCAATGTGGGAGGCCTGCGTTCGATCTCTGGGTTGGGAGGATTCTCTGGAGAAGGGAAAGGTTACCCACTCCAGTATTCTGGCCTGGGGAATTCCGTGGACTGTATAGACCATGGGGTTGCAAAGAGTTGGATGCTACTGAGCTATTTTCATTTTCACTTTCATTGTCTGTTTTGAAGAATCTTCTCAGGAGCACCTTGTGGCCAGCTAGTGTCCTGGAAAAGCCAGACCCCTATTCAGTGGAGTGACTCTTTTATATAAAACACGATCACTGTGTCTAAAGCTTTCCTGCTTTAGCCTTGCCTTCATCTTGATAATTCTCATTTCCTATTCCCAGGATGCAAACTCTTTGAAAGATATTTAAGAATCATTTCTGCCCAACTATGCATCCTATTTTTAACTTTCCTTTGTTGTAGGACCTTGTAGGATTTAGATTAAATGTTAATGGTTAAGCTTGCTTCAACTGTTAACTTATTCTTCTAATTGGATTTTCTCTGCTTTTAATTTTTAGTAACTCTTGACACCACTTTTAATCAATTTTGTACTCTCTCCAACTGCATTCTAGTCCTTGTCCTGATTGATATATTATCATAAGCACAATAATTAACTTATTGCTGCTTTAATCAAGTGTTAGCATTTGCCATTATAACTTAATAATGCAATTAGCCCTATTAAAATACTAAAATAGTTTGCCTTTCAACATTCAGTTTCTGAGTATGGTTCATTGTTTCTTGTACCAATGAATCATGTTTCAATTGTTGGAATTTCCTTTTTTTCTCTAACATCTCAAGGACACAAGAAGTTCTAAAAGCTTTAGGAAGAATCTTCTTATGCCCCGTGAAAATATTTTGTTTGTATCAATCCTCCTGATTCTCTCTTTCTTTTTTCCTTGTCTTTGAAAAAAACCTACATATACCCCTTACTGTTCTTATTTTTTTTTCTTATTTATGTCTCTTTGTAACTCCTCTGATATCAGGAGATTCTGATATCAGAGATTTGTAACTCTCTTGATATCAGGGCTTACTTGATAGCTCAGTTGGTAGGGAATCTCCTGCAATGCAGGAGACCTTGGTTTGAGTTCTGGGTCGGGAAAATCCACTGGAGAAGGGATAGGCTACCCATTCCAGTATTGTGGCCTGGAGAATTCCGTGGGATCGCAAAGAGTCTTGACTGAGCGACTTTCACTTTCACTTGTAACTCTCCAGTAACTGAATAATTACATAAATTATTGAATTTCTAATAAAGTTTTAAGTCCTATATTATTTGTTTTAATTAAGGTATTTCTTTCTGAAAAATACAGATCACAATTCAAATAGCGTTAAAGGCTAGAATAGGCTCAGCTGTCTTTGCGTGGTCCACTATTGATTTTTTTTTTCTCCTGTGCATCAGGGGACCTATTCTTTAGTCCCTACCGTACCAAAGCTCTTTACTTTGCTCTCAGTTCATTATTGATGACTGGTAAACCTCTGCTGGGTCTATTTGATGCCAAAAGATGGCTAGAGTTGCCAAGAAATGACAAGTGTGGTTAGGAAGGGGGCACTTCAAAGCACGGAGAGTTGTTAAATATAACACTAACTTACGCATGGGCAGAATTATTGCAAACGGTTTTTTATGAAGTCTGACATTTTGGCAACATGAATGTATGTTATGGGGATAAGGAAAGAATACAACTTTACATTTTCAATTCATTTTAGGGAAATATTTGTCAGGTGACGTCATAAGCAATTTTCTGTGCTAGCAAGAAAATTGACTTGGACAGGCATCTCTAAGTGAATTCACATAATTAATATGATTTTATTAACATAACCAAAATGTTTTCCTCCTGGGAAATTTGACAGCAGTACTTGGCCACTGGCAAAGTGGAGCTGTGTTCTCTCTCCGCATCAAGCCATACCCCTGTCACATCCTATGGGTATTGGGCCTATGAGTTTTCATAGGCAGAACTCTTGAAGATCCTAGAAATATGAATTACCTTAAGTGACTGCAATAATTAATAACTTTTATTGCATCTAACTGTTCAGAACCGTAGACACTGTGGGTAATTAAAGAGACAGAAAGAAACAAATGATCTCTTTTTGCCTCTTTGGGCTGTATGAATGGTCAAGGCAAATAGAGGGCATCTGAAGAGGAGAGTGAAAAAGTTGGTTTAAAGCTCAACATTCAGAAGACTAAGATCATGGGATCTGGTCCCATCACTTCATGGGAAATAGATGAGGAAACAGTGGAAACAGTGTCAGACTTTATTTTTTGGGGCTC
The DNA here is from genome assembly GCA_006410875.1 of Neotragus pygmaeus. Classification (NCBI taxonomy): domain Eukaryota; kingdom Metazoa; phylum Chordata; class Mammalia; order Artiodactyla; family Bovidae; genus Neotragus; species Neotragus pygmaeus. The sequence goes on from SJYV01055638.1 coordinate 444,640, forward strand.
CAAAGTCACTGCAGATGGTGATTGCAGCCATGAAATTAAAAGATGCTTATTCCTTGGAAGGAAAGTTATGACCAACCTAGATAACATATAAAAAAGCAGAGAAATTACTTTGCCAACAAAGGTCTGTCTAGTCAAGGCTATGGTTTTTCCAGTAGTC
>SJYV01055638.1:452399-479956 GCA_006410875.1 Neotragus pygmaeus
CTGAGGGAGAGGGAGAGGGTCGGATGATTTGGGAGAATGGCATTGAAGCATGTATACTATCATGTAAGAAACAAGGCGCCGGTCTATGTTCGATGCAGGATGCAGGATGCTTGGGGCTGGTGCATGGGGATGATCCAGAGAGACGTTGTGGGGTGGGAGGTGGGAGGGGGACTCAGGATTGGGAGCTCGTGTACACCTGTGGTGGATTCATGTCGATGTATGGCAAAGCCAATAGAGTATTGTAAAGTAAAATAAAGTAAAAAAAAATTAAAAAAAATAAAACTTACTAAGTACTTTGAGTATATTTAATAAAAAATACTTGGTGTTTTTATTTTCTGTTCAAATCACATGCATTTTAAAAATTACTTGTAGAGACTATTAATTTTTTAGTTCTAGTAATTATTATAAAAACAAGTTTACACAGAGAAATAAGACTAGCTGTCTTTTATAGGAGGATAACAGACTGACTTATCTTTTGCCTGGGTTGGTGCTGGTATAGACTCTTGTTTATCATTTTACCATTTTTCAATGTGACCCTGAGTTTTCACTAGTGGTGTTTAGAAACTCTTGTCAGTCTTCATTTTGCAAATGGTCATTTATGTTATTATGCTAATGAGTTGAATAAGTTTAACATTGGCCTAGGATTGGATTTGAGTAAGCTTCTGGGAAACCTCCACAAATTCACAAAGTTAATGGCTTGACCTCCCAATTCTCCAATGTAAAATAAGCTATAATGATTTTTCAAGCTCGTAGCTCCCCTGCATTTTAAAAAAACAGTGAGCTCCCATTTACTTCAAATGACTTGTCTTTCTTTATAATCTAATTGTAAATGAATAATCCCTTATTTATCTTCTAAAATGACTTATGTCTGTCTTTGTTTCAGACCCTTCTTCAAGACAGAGAAGGAAGATTTTTTAGCAGATGTTCTGAACGGTGAATTCTTCAGAATTTTAAAGTGGCAGCTCATATATTTCAACAAATATATTCCTCATATATTTGAGGAAGAAATATGAAAAATACTTTCAATATGTATTTGCTTAATTTAGCATAAGGTTAGTAAAGTAGGATGGAATATATGTAATATGTAAAGATTTGACATGTATTCATTTAAGAATTTAGAAAGGAACAGTGGAATTTTAATTTCTTTAATATCACTAAATTTTAATTTCTTTTTTTACCTTAAGCTTTGCCCACCACATTACATACATAGCTCTGTTTTTATGAATGGTTTACTCATTCACGACTAATACTTGAGTAGACTGGTGCTGGCCTAAGGGAAGTAAATCCTTTCTAGTTTTCTGTAGTTGAAATTGATGCAAAGTGGGACAAATAGCAGGGGAAATAGTGGGGGAATGGCAACCCACTCCAGTGTTCTTGCCTAGAGAATCCCAGGGATGGCAGAGCCTGGTGGGCTGCCATCTATGGGGTCGCACAAAGTCGGACAGTACTGAAGGGACTTAGCAGCAGCAGCAGCAGCAGCTGGATCATCGAAAAAGAAAGTGAGTTCCAGAAAACATCTATTTCTGCTTTCTTGACTATGCCAAAGCCTTTGACTGTGTGGATCACAATAAACTGTGGAAAATTCTGAAAGAGATGGGAATACCTGACCACCTGACCTGCCTCTTGAGAAATCTGTGAGCAGGTCAGGAAGCAACAGTTAGAACTGGACATGGAACAACGGACTGGTTCCAAATAGGAAAAGGAGTACACCAAGACTGTATATTGTCATCCTGCTTATTCTATGCAGAGTACATCATGAAAAATGCTGGCTGGATAAAGCACAAGCTGGAATCAGTAACCTCAGATATGCAGATGACACCACCCTTATGGCAGAAAGTGAAGAAGAACTAAAGAGCCTCTTGATGAAAGTGAAGGAAGAGAGTGAAAACGTTGGCTAAAAGCTCAACATTCAGGAAAGTAACATCATGGCATCTGGTCCCATCACTTGATGGCAAACAGATGGGGAAACAGTGGCAGACTATTTTTTGGGGGCTCCAAAATCACTACAGATGGTGACTGCAGCCATGAAATAAAAGACGCTTATTCCCTGGAAGGAAAATTATGACCAACATAGACAGCATATTAAAAAGCAGAGATTACTTTGCCAACAAAGGTCTGTCTAGTTAAGGCAGTGATTTTTCCAGTAGTCATGTATGGATGTGAGAGTTGGACTATAAAGAAAGCTGAGCGCTGAAGAATTGATGCTTTTGAACTGTGGTGTTTGGTGAAGACTTTTGAGAGTCCCTTGGACTGCAAGGAGATCCAACATAAAGGAGATCAATCCTGAGTGTTCATTAGAAAGATTAATGCTAAAGCTGAAACTCCAATACTTTGTCCACCTGATGCGAAGAACTGACTCATTTGAAAAGACCCTGATGTTGGGAAAGATTGAGGGCAGGAGAAGAAGGGGACGACAGAGAATGAGATGGTTGGATGGTACCGCTGACTCAATGGACATGAGTTTGAGTAAACTCAGTGAGTTGGTGATGGACAGGGTGGCCTGGCATGCTGCAGTCCATGGGGTCACAAGAAGTGGGACATGACTGAGTGACTGGACTGAACTGAACTGATTTCAATCAGGTCACTGATATAATTTTTATTTATTTATAAGGTAATAGCAAAGCTTCTTATTTATGGCTCTTTGGTTTCAAAACCAGCCTATTTCTGGACAATCACATTGTGGGATATATTTTGATAGGATTTTACTCTTGAGCTTTTTACCCTCTCTTGATCTAGGAATTTACAAAGCAAAAAACAGAATATTATATTAAAAGAGTCAGTGGATATCAACATTCCCTGATATTAGGGGGGAAAGGGAAGGCCAATTTTTTGTTTCTTTTGGACAAGAGTCATTCCCTTTCATGGATTCCTTGAAGTTGTTCACTTGGAAGTTTCTCATTGGCATCTTGATTAGTGCGGAGTTTTAGGAGGGAAGTACTGAAGGGCTGGTTTTATAATACCAGCTTCCCTAGTGTAAGATTATTCAGAACTGACTTTAGTGTTTTTAATCCTTAGGATCCCATTCTGAAGAGAAATAATTCACATACTTAATTTTTTAAAAATTTTGTAATAACTGAATAAGGCACTGGTATGGTTAAGTAAAATAGGAATGAAGCGTGGATGATTTTTCCTGGATACTATTTCACATTAAGAATATGATTAAAATCCAAGGGAGAAGAAGGGACAGCAACTTTGAATGAAAAGCTGAGTCCCAATATGAAATGATTTGTTTTTTTCTGGATTAACTTTGGCAAGGAACTCAGGGCAAAGGGAGACACTAGAGGTAGGTAGCTGTCTGATGTCTGGGTAACAAAACAGATGGAGCTTTTATAGTCTGAAATGCTGTGGCCGTGCTGTCTCTAAAGGTCACTTTGGTTTTGCTTAAAGACTCACAGTAAGTCTGCAACACAGGCAACTGTGTTGAAAGGTACTTGTTGAGAGATCAGCTGTGAAAACAAACAAGCAAAAGCTATCCAAGTGGCAATGTATGTTGCTGATAGCTTGAAAATGATCTACTCTTAGGGAAACTTAAGGAATATTCCCTTAAAATCACACTCTCATCTCTTGTTAATAGCATCTTTGAAAAGCCAGTATTTTTAAAGTATTATTTACAACATTGATAATTTGCTCGGTGACAGGGTTCTTTTGGGGCCTCCCAGGTGATGCTAGTCATAAAGAATACGCCTGCCAATGCAGGAGATGTAACAGATGCAGTAGATTCGATCTGCCTCAGGAAGATCCCCTGGAGGAGGGCATGACTATCCACTCCAGTATTCTTGCCTGGAGAATTCCATAGACAGAGGAGCCTGGTGGGCTATAGTCCATGGGGTTGCAAAGAGTCAGACATGCCTGAAGCGACTTAGCACATACACACACTCAGGGTTCTTCTAAGAAGGAAACTAAGAAAATACAGCACCATGAGTTTTGGTTCTGAGAACTTTTTAATGATGTTTTAATGCAGACTGTGAAAGATTAAAGAGAAGTATAAATTATGAAAAACTAAAGAATATTTTTACCCTATGGTTAATTTATATACTTTTTATAGCAACCTATTATTCTACTTGTATTTTTGCATTGATCAGTGGGTTTCTGCAGCAAGTGATTTTTAAAAACTGAATTGCAGTGATGGAAACAGTTCTGTTTTGGAAGAAAAGTCACTTGTTTGCTATTGAGATGACATTTGGGACACCTATATTTCTATATTTGGTATAATTTTGGTTTCTGTATTGCACACAGGAATACTGACACTGTGGCTTAATCCTTGGAAATCTGTGACTTTGGGTCTTGGGCAGGGTTTTGCCATGAAACTTTTGGCTCTACCTGGAACTTCTTTCTGTAGAAAGTTCTAAACAAGGTAATAAACAGAATTACAGATAGTAAGGGACTTCAAGAGATCATTTATTCCTTCTATGTCTCCAGGCAGTGGAAAAAATAACTCTTAATAATGTCAAAGTCCACCTATCTAGCCAAACTAAATGGAGAGTTGGGTAATATGCCAGTGAATTTTGGTTGACTTCACAAGCAATATATAATAGGTATCTTTTAAGGGGAAAAATTCCATTTCTGCCTGAAGGATCCATCTTAAACTAACTCATAACTTTCTGTTGTACTTTGACTATGTATAGGTAATTCAGAAAGGATGGATATCGTCCTTTGAGAACTGTAACATACCAATGATATATATTGTTTTCTGCAGTTTTTCCAGAGTTGAGCCTTCCTGTGTTCACACTTGGATTCTATAATCTCATAAGTGGAAATGGACGACTTAAAAACAATGCTAACTGCCCTTGCATTCTGTCTGCCTGTCTGTCTCTAACAATGAGCCCCTCTATCTCCCGCAAATCCTTCTTCCTCATGAATCCCTCCTGCTCATTTTGGTTGCCACCTGTTCTCAGAAGTCCCACTGTGATATTGTTCAAATGGATTCACCAAGTATCTTCTGCAAAGTTCTCTCTCCAAGCACTAGAGATGCTTTGCCTGACACCATCATCAATAATGAACAGGATTTCTACAATTTCAATATTTCACAGTGGTGTCTGGCAAATTTGGATCAAAACCCTCACTCCTCTTAAGTGATGTTTTTGATAGAGGTAGGACTGCCTGTGTTCCAATGTGCGACAGAGTTTTAGTGTCAAAGCTTTTCTCAGTTTTTAACTAGATAGATCTGAGGATGGAAGTCATGTTTTCATCATTGTCCTACTGTCAATGGTTTAAGATGAAGGATGGGTTTAAGAACATGGTGCCTGAATTCATTTCATCTCAAGATGAGTTCTTCCAAGAACCCTCCTAAAGACAGACTCTTGGAGAAACTGTGTCCCTGTCTTATATGTGCCAAGTCACTTCAGTTGTGTCTGACTCTTCAACACTATAGACCATAACCCAAGAGGCTCTTCTGTCCATGGGGATTCTCCAGGCAAGAATACTCAAGTGGGTTGCCATATCCTCCTTCAGAGGATCTTCCTGACCCAGTAATGGAACTTGTGTCTCTAATGTCTGCAGCATGGACAGACAGGTTCTTTACCGTTAGCATCACGTGGGAAGCCTGTTCGTGTTTTATGAAAGAGAAAGTGAAAGTGTTGTGTCTGACTCTTTGCGACCACGTACTGTAGCCCTCCAGGCTTCTCTGTCCATGGGGATTCTCCAACCAAGAATATTGGAGTGGGTTGCCTTTCCCTTCTCCAGGGGATGTTATAGACTTACTCAAATATATCCAAGGATGAGTTAGATTTCTGCTGTGCCTTCCTCCACATTTATTTACATTGTTATTCATTACATGACTTCAGGAATTTTAAGGATTTAATAGCAAGTTAACTTTGGCTTTATAGTTTAATTGCTCAAGGCTTCTGTTATTTCACTTATCCGAACTAGAGTGCAGAAAAGAGTGAAAGCGTATGTTTCACACAGCTTTTTATTTGGAAGTCACACATACTTCAATGGGTTGGTGATTCTACTCAAACCCCTAGATCTCCTATTTCCCCATACTGTAACATCAGATGGCGCTAACTATGAGATTTGAGACATAGTTTTCTAAATCATTTCGGTTGTAACAAACTAGAGCTCACACTTCCCTTTTTGGTAAAAATCATGAAATTTGCAGCCTATTCTGGAGAATTTCCATGTGGGGAGAGTAGATAAAAGGATATACCTGGAAGATTTATCAGGTCTAGCAGAATGATAGTGAAGCTGTGATGTTTCTTTCCAAGTGCTTAGTTGCAGTTTTTAGATTATTTGGCCTAAAGTGCAGTTTGAGCTATTTGAAAATGATTTTGACTTCACTGATGTCAAGTAAGGAGAAAATGGGATTTGCATCATTGGCTTAAGCCCCGAGTTAGGCTCCCACATGGCAAAGCAAGCTGTGCTTTCACCAGAACTTGGCATTTTTGCAGACAGAAGGTGGTGCTGTTGATTAGGGACAATACAGAACCCACACTTTTGTATCAAACTCACCATCAAGTTATCACAATCCTTTCCTGAACAGAAAAAAAAAAAAAAAAAAANGGATGTTTTGAAAGGCCAACATTAGCATTCATCCTCTCTATCTGGATTCTAAACAAGGCGAGGCAAAAGTTACAAATTCTCACTTTAAGCATTGAATCTTCTTGGTTCTAAATTATTCATTATTTACTCCTTGATCACACTAGTAAGCCCTGCCTCAGAGAGTTGTTAATAAAAAGATCCAATGTTAAAACACATATCCACCATAAGGGCAGAGTAAGTATTAGTACCTTTCTATATTTATCTTCCCGTATACAACATCAGACATTCTCACTCTCTTGTAGGGAAACTAAGATATCAGAACCTAGTCGGCCATCAGCCTTACCAGGCTCAATGCCCAGAGCTCACATCATTTTTAGGGGCCCATGAAAATATTTTAATTTCTTTTAAAACCAGAATTTAAAAAGTTAATTTGGGGGAGGGGCATCAAAAATTATATTCATCTTTATAACAACAGAGACATAAAATACAAATGTTTGTATTTTTCTACAGAGAAAGGGACCCACCAAGGCAAAAGTGCTTTGGGACCATCACAGTTACAATGCAGCCCCGGGAAGAAGGCTGTCCCAGATCAAAGGAAGCCAACTTTAGGCAAGGAAATCAGAGAAATCTGAAATTTTTTTAGAGGAAATACCTGTGTTCTCTCTCTTCCCTACATACACCCAGTGGTTCTAGCCACACAGTCTCTCCCTCTCTCCTCCTCCTGTTCTGTTAGTGTCATTAAAGCAGTAAACGATCAAGTGATCTCAATAAGTCTTTTCCTTAGGCAGAATGTATAAGGACATGCGCGCTGAATGAGCAGAGGATCAGGTAAGTTCAAAGAAGCAATTTCAGTTCAGAGTTTTTANGGTACTAGGGGGTGGAGGGGGGTGGGCGGACAGGAAAGGAGCCTGCATTCCCCAGCAAGTGCCAGATGTATTGTGATCATATCCTGAGGCCCCGGGGAGAAGGATGACAGTACCAGGTGTCGACACAGGCTCAGGTCCTTGGGAAAGACTCAGGGAATGGGAGGGAAGATAGAGGTTAGGTCACCTCCAGTCACCGGCGATATCATGGAAATAGGTCAATGCTGCAAAGCCCCTTTGAGTTTAAAAATAAGGATTAGAGCTAAAAGTCAAATCTAGGGATTCATAGACTGACTAAATATGTAGCCAGCAAGAGCCGAAGGACAAGTCCTGTTTTATAGTCACCGAGAGAGAGAGAGAGAGAGAGAGAGAGAGAGAGAGAGAGACAGAGAGAGAGAGACAGAGCGAGAGAGGTCCAGACATCTCCTATTAACATTTTAGTTAACACCAATTTGTGAGAACTGTGTTGAGCTTGAAAGACCTGTTTGTGCCTTGTGATATATGGGGACACCCTTCAGAGGAAAGCTCAGATAAGAGAATCTTAATTAGCAATAATGGTGAACTTGAATCTTTCCACAGAACCTGAGTATGTGGCTGTTCTCATTTTTTAAAAAATCTTCAACATTTCTTAAGTTCCCTTCTGCAGGGGTTGTAGGTGAATGCGCATGTCTGGTGGGAATGTAAAAATCTGGGGCAGGAAGCAATATAACATGATGGTTTGAAAACAGACTCTAAAACCAGGTTGTCTGTATTTTAAATCACTTTTCACCATTTGGTGGTTTCTTTTCTGGGTCTCCATTTCTTATTTGGGATACTGAGAGTACCTAATTCATGGGGTTGTATGGAAGCCAATCAGTTTATTTAGGTAAAGCATGATGAAAATCATCTGGTTCATGGTAAGCATGGAATAAGAGGTTGCTATTATTATTCTTGTTCACTTAGGGAAGGCTAGGGAAGGATGCATAGAACGGAAACCGTACCAGCCAGCATGCTTTCTTTCAGATGACACCTGTTCTCTTTGCCATGTTACGAACGCTTTCTGAAATATGCCCTGGGGCTTCTGGCATCACAGGTGCTTTAAGCTTCACTGTATAAATGTACAGACAGAAGTAATAAGTACGTCAGTGATAACAATAATTTGCCACTAGACAGCCAGAGACAACAAGCTTGTAAGATGTATACTTAATTTGGTACCTTAATGACGTCCCAAACAGAAATATTTCAAGAAAGAAAAAAATTGGTAGAGTTGCTCTGAGATCTTCATACACTTAAGTGAGTGTGTATGTATATATATATATATATATACACACACACACACACACATACATACATGACCTTCGGTGCATGCTTAGTCTCTCAGTCATGTTCAACTCTTTGCAACCCCATGGACTGTAGCCCTCCAGGCTCTTCTGTCCATGGGATTCTCCAAGTGAATACTGGAGTGAGAGTATGGTCTGCTATGCCCTTCTCCAGGGGATCTTCCTCATCTGGGGGATTGAATCTGTGTCTCCTGCGGCTCCTGCACTGCAGGCAGAGACTTTGTTACCTCTTCAGTTCAGTTCAGTTCATTTGCTCACTCATGTCTGACTCTTTGTGACCCCATGGACTGCAGCATGCCAGGCTTCCCTGTCCATCACCAACTCCTGGAGCTCACTCAGACTCATATCCATCAAGCTGGTGATGCCATCCAACAATTTCATCCTCTGTTGACCCCTTCTCCTTCAGACTTCAGTCTTTCCCAGCATCNAAGACAAACACAATTTTTTTTTTTTTTTTTTTTTTGAGGAGAAAGGAAAGAATTTCTCTCAACCATCAGAACAAGTCAGGGAAGCACAAGCGAGTAGGTCATCAGTTTTGAAGCTAGAACTGTCACCCAGCCCTTCTCCAAGTTGAAGACTCTCATGGGGCATGAAACTGCTGAACTGCTGGGCATGAAGCTCATGCTTCACGGGGAATAGGGCGAGATGGCAGTACTGAGGGAAACAGTTTTCATTACCCTTTCTTAGCAGATCAGGATACATGAGTTTCCGGGTCACTGGATAAGCTCAAAGAAAGCAGCTGGCCTTTAAGCCATTTTGTTGCTATGCCACCAGGACCATGCTCAAGGCAGAGGCTCCTACCACATGACTTGCCTTTCCAATTCTAGGGACATTACATAATCTACAGATGCATCAGACAAGAGAGGCAGCATCTGAAGCAGGATGCAACAGCCATTAGGGTTTCCCAGGTGGCGCTAGTGGTAAAGAACCCGCCTGCCAATGCAGGAGACCTAAGGGAAGCAGTTGTCATCCCTGAGTCAGGAAGATCCCCAGGAGAAGGAAATGGCAACCCACTCCAGTATTCTTGCCTGGAAAATCTCATGGATAGAGGAGCCTGGTGGGNTATGGCATCACTGAGCCAATGGACATGAGTTTGAGCAGCTCCAACACATGGGGAAGGACAGGAGAACTGGCACGGCTGCAGTCCAAGGGGCTGAAGAGAGCTGGACATGACTGAGTGACTGAGCAAAAACAACAGGGGAAGATCTACCTGTAAGCTCAGACTTGACTGATATAATTGCATCAACTATGGGATTAGCAGAAGAATTTTTCTCATTTTTTTTTTTCTTTTAGCAAAGTTAAGAACATACATAAAGAATACTGGGTGGCAGTGAGAAATGATGCTTTCAGACTGTGGTGCTGAAGACGCTTGAGAGTCCCTTGGACAGAAAGGATTTCAACTGAATAAATCCTAAAGGGAATCAACCCTGAAAATTCATTGGAAGGACTGATGCTGAAGTTGAAACTACAATACTTTGGCCACTTGATATGAAGAATCGACTCATTAGAAAAGACTCTGATGCTGCGAAAGTTTAAGGGCATGAGGAGAAGAGGATGACAGGATGAAATAATTGGATGGCATTATGACTCAATGGAGATGACCTTGAGCCAGCTCCAGGATGTAGTGAAGAACAGAAAAGTCTGGCATGAAGAAAAAGTAAGCTTGAAGTCCGTAAGGTCTCAAAGAGTCAGACATGATTTAGGAATTGAACAACAGCAATAAATAGCATCAGTCAGTTCAGTCTCTCAGTTGTGTCTGACTCTTGGTGACCCCACGGACTACAGAAGGCCAGGCTTCCCTGTCCATCATNTTCTGCTTCTGTTAGGTCCATACCATTTCTGTTCTTTATTGAGCCCATCTTTGCATGAAATGTCCCCTTTATATCTCTAATTTCTTGAAGAGATCTCTAATCTTTCCCATTCTATTGTTTTCCTCTATTTCTTTGCACTGATCTCTCAGGAAGGCTTTCTTATCTCTCCTTGCGATTCTTTTTAACTGCTTATAGTATGTAAAGACAATTTACTATGTGATTTCAACCTCAAGGATGAAAAGAATACATTTCAAAAATAATTTGTTTGTGATTTGGGAAAGTGCTGAATCATTTGATAGATTAAGTGCATCGTTCCATCAAAATAATCTATTATTGATCAGGTGTTTTTATTGCATCCTGTCCCCCTATGAAACAGCTCAATAGTAACTATAAAATGTAAATAATTTTTTCTTTGTCTCTTTTCCTTCTCAAATTTCTCATATTATCTATGTGTGACCCCATGACAGGTAGAGACCATACTAATATTTGATGACAAACATGGAATTTTAAGTGATAATCCTCAATTTCTAGCTCAGAACTTTTTTTAAAGCAGCCTTTCAATTTCTTTTTGATATTTCACTAAATTAAAATTTTTGAATGCTATGAGAAAAATTAAATTCTAGTTCTATATGTCACTTATTTCTAAGAAATATATAAAATGACTTTATGTCTCAATAAATATAGAAGAAGATGATTTTATGAAGACTCAAGAATGAGGGAAACCAAAAAACAAGGGAATGAATATTTTCTCATGTTTCCACCAACATTGTTACCCAGTCCCTTAACGCCAGTCACTTCTTCAGGTTCTACAGCAGATAAGTGACCAACTTGATAAGCTTGAGGGGTTTGACGATTGTTGCATGGAATCATCCCCTTTACTGGCTCATCTAAAATTTCCACCTCCAAGGTACTTTCTAGTTAAGGCATGGTTTACATTAAAATTACATTAAAATATACATTATAGTGTTATAGAATTCACCTGTCAATGCAGGAGGCACAAGATATGCAGGTTCAGTCCCTGGGTCTGGAAGATCCCCTGGAGGAGGAAATGACAACCCACTCCAGTATTCTTACCTGGAAAATCCCATGGGCAGAGGAGCCTGGCAGGCTACAGTCCATGAGGCCACAAAGAGTTGGCAACTGAGCATGCACACACAGGAATTTGTACAAGGAGGGTGTTACTCATATGTTTCTACAGTTCATGCTGGAAGCAGTGACTCCTCAGCACTTTTCTCCTTCCACGTCATCTGGCTGCTTGGCCAAGTCACAATTTTTCTCTCTGGAATAAGAGAAATGAAATATAACCATATTGCCATGCTGTTTCTCAAGCATTAAAGTTGTGGCTTTTTTTCTTCTGTATTTCTTTTTTATTCTGCTCAGATTTGTATTTGCAGGATTTCCTGGCTGGATGCCAGTCCTATCACAGTTTAAAATTTTTATCTAAATTATTTTTTTAGGTATTAAAGAGAGAATTGGTAAGATGTTCCTCCCGAACAAAGGAGGAATACATTTATAGATTAGGGATATCAAGATGAATATGTAAATGAAGGAAAAACGGATGTTTTCCACAGTGGGTAAAAAAATCAGTTAAACCTCTATTGGATATAATTTACATAGCTACAAATTATTTTGCATTCCTATTTTTAAATTTTTTGTTGCAATATGGTTGATTTACAATGTGTTAGTTTCAAGTGTACAGCAAAATGAATAAGTTATATACATATATACATATACATATACATATACATATATCCACTCTTTTTTTTCAGATTCTTTTCTCATATAGGCCATTACAGAGTATTGAGAGGAGCTCCCTGTGGTATACAGTAGGTCCTTATTATCTATTTTATGTATAGTAGTGTATATGTATCAATCCCAATCTCCCAGCTCATCCCTCCCTTCCATCCCCTGGTAACCATACATTTGTTCTACATCTGTGACTCTACTTCTGTTGTGTAAATAAGTTAACTTGTACCCTCTTTTTTTTAGGCTCCATGTATAAGTGATATTATATGACATTTGTCTTTCTGTCTCTGATTTGTTGCACTCAATATGACAGTCTCTAAGTCTATTCATGTTCTTGCAAATGGCATTATTTTTTCTTCTTTATGGCTGAGTAGTATTCCACTGTGTTTATGTACTACATCTTCTTTATCCATTCCTCTGTTGATGGACATTTAGGTTGCTTCCATGTCCTGGCTATTAATACAGCCACTATGGAAAAAAATATGGAGGTTCCTCGAAAAACTGAAAATAGAATTACCATATGATCCAGCAATCCTACTCCTGGGCACATAACCAGAGAAAACCATAGTTTAAAAAGATACATGCAGCCCAGTGTACATTGCAGTATTATTTACAAGATTGTGATCAGTTGCTAAGTCATGTCTGACTCTTTGAAACACCAAGGACTGTAGCCTGCAAGGCTCCTCTGTCCATAGGATTTTCCAGGCATGAATACTGGAGTGGATAGCCATTTCTTTGCCATAATGAATTGTCTTTCCTTCCTTCCTTTTGTTCATTGAGTTTCTCTGGTCCCTGAATTATCTCTGTATCCTCTAGGACCTCTTTTCCTTTCATCTTTGTTTCTTCCTTTGACTTGTAAGAGTTCTTCAAATGTCTGATGGTTCTCATTTGGTCATTCATAAGAAGAATGAAGGAGTAAGAAGGTGGCTTGAGTTTGTATTTACATGGATAGAAATTTTGGATGGCAAGTACTGCTTAACTCATGAAGAATGGATATTTCACTGAAGGCTCAGCCAATGCCTGAATCTAGAATCTTCTTCCACTACACCCACACAAAAAGCACAGAGAGTTTTGTGCACATTTTCCTCTTCATTAAAAGCTTAGCTCTTGGCCTTTCCATGTGCCAGAGTACCTTCAATTAATATCTGATTTTTAGCACACGTCTTACTTTTTTCCTCTGTTCCATTTGAGTGAATGAGTCTGGTGTCATTCTGGGTTTTTAAAAGCAGATTCTTTTCCTCCATAATTGTCAGCCTCTCTGCATAGACACCAAGTATTCATCGTATGTTACCGAGGACCTGTCATGTGCCAGGCACTGCTCTTGGTGCTGGGAGATGCACCATGTACATCAATAAGCAGACAGACAAAAATTGCTACCTCGTGGAACTTACATCCTTCTTGGGGAGACATGTCTTCTACTTTTTACGAGGCCCAATATTTTTTAATCTGATTATTGGCCACTTGAATTTCCTTTTTTTAAATTGCTTACTCATATTCCTTGTGCATTTTTCCATTGCGATGTTTTCTTTTATTATTAGTTTGTAAGAGATTAGTGCATTTTGGAGACACTGTCCTTTTGTATCATGCATTTTGTAAATTAGATCAACAATGAGGTATTGCGATTATCTTTTCAAATTTAGAAAAACTATAAAAAGTAATACAATCTAATGCTAGTAATGATGCAAGGAAATGAATACCATCTTACATTGTTTATGAAGTATGAACTGATGCAGCATTTAAAAATGTAACTCAGAAATTTCTATTTTTAAAAGCCAGATACCACTGATTAGCAATCACATTTCAAAATAAAAACACCAGCAGATTAAGGTATTGTGGATTGAAGACAGTTTTAAAGCAGGAGTGCAAGGCAATATAAAAAGGGTAATGACTGATGTTCCTGCTGAAGTTATTTGTGTTGCTCTTATACAACTTGCATTCTATGTCTTCTTTTGTAATTGTCAATAAGCTATACTGTGTTCAAGAATATATTGGATTTGGAGGCTATCTAAAAAATTTCTTCTAGGTTTCACCTCTGGAAGCACCCAGCTCACAGGTATAGAAATAATACTTAACCTCCATCAGTGTGCAAAGGAATCAAAAAACTGTTGTTATATTGTGGAAAAAAAACTATAGTATATCATGGAATGAAATACTGCATAGTTGAAATAATGAGATTGGTCTAAACATATTTACATGATATCAGCAATGCCTAATTAGGTGAAAAAAGGTGCAGATAATATTTATTATATAACCCCATTTATAAACAAATAAAATAGATGAACTTGTTTATTTAAGCATATAGAAAATTATAGAGGGATTCACAGCAGATTGTTAACCTAATAGGTGTGAAATAGAAAAAAAGAATATAGGGGAATGTTTAAATTATGCTTTGTGAATATTTAGGCTTCAACTTTTTGTTTATATAAACATGTGCTCTTTTAAAAACAGCTAAAAAATTTTTTTATAAAAGGTAAAGCAAAGTATATTATAATTCCTGACTAAGAATTCTGAATCAGAATCTTTGGGATACAAGTCTTAAACTTTTAACTTTTAAAATGCTCCTTATGTAATTCTAATGTACACTTTAGTGTTATACTCAGTCACTTAAAGAAAATCAATAACTAGGAAAATAAAAACATTTAAATTAATGTATCTAGATAAAGGCTTATCCATGTATACACAGATAACATGAATTTCTGATATGAATACAACTTGACCTGGTTCTCATAAAAAAGGCTATCACAGACAAGACAAGTGTAATACTAACAAAGATGAATGTGGTTGTGCATCTGGATGAGAATTCTGGCAAGGGCAAGATATAAACATCTGAATGCAGAATTCCAAAGAATAGCAAGAAGAGATAAGAAAATCTTCCTCAGCGATCAGTGCAAAGAAGTAGAGGAAAACAACAGAATGGGAAAGACTAGAGATCTCTTCAAGAAAATTAGAGATATGAAGGGAACATTTCATGCAAAGATGGGCTTGATAAAGGACCGAAATCGTATGGACATAACAGAAGATATTAAGAAGAGGTGGCAAGAATANCTCCCACATCCCTCCCCATCCCATCTCTCAGGGTCATCCCAGTGCACCAGCCCTGAGCACCTGTATCATGCATCAAACCTGGGCTGGTTATCTATTTCACATATGATAATATACATGTTTCAGTGCCATTCTCTCAAATCATCCCACCCTCGCCCTCTCCCACAGAGTCCAAAAGTCTGTTCTTTACATGTGTGTCTCTTTTGCTGTCTCGCATACAGGGTTATCATTACCATCTTTCTAAATCCCATATATATGCATTAATATACTGTATTGGTGTTTTTCTTTCTGACTTACTTCACTCTGTATAATAGGCTTCAGTTTCATCCACCTCATTAGAACTGATTCAAATGCATTCTTTTTAATAGCTGAGTAGTATTCCATTGTGTATATTTACCACAGCTTTCTTATCCATTCATCTGCTGATGGACATCTAGGTTGCTGCCATGTCCTGGCTATTGTAAACAGTGCTGCGATGAACATTGGGGTACATGTGTCTCTTTCAATTCTGGTTTCCTCGGTGTGTATGTCCAGCAGTGGCACTGTTGGGTAGTACGTCAGTTCTATTTCCAGTTTTTTAAGGAATCTCCACACTGTTCTCCATAGTGGCTGTACTAGTTTGCATTGCCACCAACAGTAAGAGAGTTCCTTTTCTCTGTACCCTCTCCAGCATTTATTGTTTGTATACTTTTTGATAGCAGTCATTCTGACCGGCGTGAGATGGTACCTCATTGTGGTTTTGATTTGCGTTTCTCTAATAATGAGTGGCAATGATTTCTGGGCTCCAAAATCACTGTGGATGATGATTGCAGCCAAGAAATTAAAAGATGCTTGCTCTTTGGAAGGAAAGTTATGACCAACCTAGACAGCATATTAAAAAGCAGAGACATTACTCTTTGCCAACAAAGGTCCGTCTAGTCAAGGCTATGGTTTTTCTAGTGATCATGTACGGATGTGAGAGTTGAATTATAATGAAAGCTGAGCACCGAAGAACTGATGCTTTTGAAGTGTGTTGTTGGAGAAGACTCTTGAGAGTCTCTTGAAATGCAAGGAGATCCAACCAGTCCATCCTAAAGGAGATCAGTCTTGGGTGTTCATTGGAAGGACTGATGTTGAAACTGAAAACTCCAATACTTCGACCACCTGATGTGGCGAGCTGACTCACTTAAAAAGACCTTGATGCTGGGACAGATTGAAGGCAAGAGGAGAAGGGGATGACAAAGGATAAGATGTTTGGATGGCATCTTCGATACAATATACATGGGTGTGGGTGGACTCCAGGAGTTGGTGATGGACAGGGAGGCCTGGCGTGCTGCGGTTCAGGTGGTCATGGAGAGTTGGACATGACTGAGTGACTGAACTGACCGAACTGAACTGATAATGAATGATGTGGAACATGTTTTCATGTGTTTGTTAGCCATCTGTATGTCTTCCTTGGAGAAATGTCTGTTTAGTTCTTTGGCCCGACATGAGAAATTATATCCAGACATTTGTCTTAGCATGGTTACACTAAAAATGATGCCCTGTTTTACCAGTTCTTTCTTTTTTAATTGCAGTATCACTGCTTTACAATGTTATGTTTTTCTGCTGTACAGTGAAGTGAGTCAGCTATATATATATACATATTTCCTCTTCCTCTAGAACCTCCCTCCCATCCTGCACCATATCCCACCCATCTAAGTCATCACAGAGCACCAAGCTGAGCTCCCTGTGCTATACAGCAGGTTCCCACATGTCTGTTTTACACATGGGAGTGTATAGATGTCAATCCTAATTTCCCAATTTGTTCCCCCTTTCCCTTCCCCCACTGTGTGCACATGTTCATTCTCTTTGCATCTCTATTTCTGCCCTGGAAATAGGTTCATTAGTACCATTTTTCTAGATTCCACTTGTACGTGTTAATATATGATACGTGGTTTTGTCTTTCTGACTTACTTCACTCTGTATGACAGTCTCTCAGCCCATCCACATCTCTACAAACAACCCAATTTTGTTCCTTGACATGGCTGAGTAATATTCCATTGTTTATACCATACCTTCTTTATCCATTCAATTGTCAATAGACATTTAGGTTTTTTCCATGCCAGGACATGGAAACAACCTACATTATTAGTTATTTTTTTCCTGAGCCTATTAGATTAGAGTTCATGGACCAGCTGGAATCAGAATCAGCCTTAGGAGCTTGTAAAAAATGAAGATTCCAGTATCTTACACTCAGTATTCCAATTTAGTCAGTCTGGGTTGAAATCCAAGGATCTGCATTATTAATAAGCATCCCTAAGCATCCCTGGGAGGTTCTTCAGAGAAGGCAATGGCATCCCACTCCAGTACTCTTGCCTGGAAACTCCCATGGACGGAGGAGCCTGGTAGGCTGCAGTCCATGGGGTCGCTGAGTCAGACACGACTAAGCGACTTCACTTTCCCTTTTCACTTTCATGCATTGGAGAAGGAAATGGAAACCCACTCCAGTGTTCTTGCTTGGAGAATCCCAGGGATGGCGGAGGCCAGTGGGCTGCCATCTGTGGGGTCGCACAGAGTCGGACATGACTGAAGCGACTTAGCAGCAGTAGCACCAGCAGGGAGGTTCTTATGGATATGTACAATAGTCCAGACAGTAAATATTAGATCCTTTGGTAATAAAGTGTTTTCCTCTACATATAATGTGTACTCATAGACAAAATGGAGTGGAAAGTGGAGATAATAACTTGACTAGTTCTGGGGGAAATGTTCTTAGTGTGCAAGAATATTTATTGGAAGATAATAGGACTCATTTTATTGTAAAATGGAAAATCTCCCCTCATTCATTTCCCCTATATGACTATAGCAATGGATAAGGAGCTTATATGTAAAGTCAGTTAAGTAGCTTTAGTGGTTTTAAAATATGTCCACAAAGTCTCTTATATTCCTCTTTTCAGAAGGAGCGGCCTCATTCTTCCATTGTGCTGAACATCAGCCACACTTAGTGACTCTTTTCAAAGGATGGGATGTCACAAGAGTGACAAAGTGTGATTTCTGAGGCTAGATTGCAAAAGATAACATGGCTTCTATCTTCAGCTCTTATCACTCATTCTTGGGCCCTGGGGCTGCCATGTTATGACCATGTTCTGGGAATCATGATAAAAGTCCAGGTTGGGAGATTCTTACAACCATCACCAACTTGTTAGGCAATTGAGTCACAAGGAGCCTCCTTTACAGCAGATCTGTAAACCCTGGACATGCCTTCGGGTGACTCCAGCCCTAGGTGACAACTTGGCTATAACCTCACAAGAGCCACGGAGTCAGAACTTCCCAGATGAGCCATCTTCACATAGCTGACACACCAACACTGTGAGAGTTATTAAAGTTTATTGTGGTTTAAGCTACTAAGTTGTGGATAGGTTGATGTATTCAGTCATGCCCAACTCTTTGCAACCCTATGGACTGTAGCCCGCCAGGCTTCTCTGTCCATGGAATTCTCCAGGCAAGAATACTAGAGTTGGTTGTTATTTCCTTTTCCAGGGGAGCTCTCTGACCCAGGGATTGAACCTGATTTCCTGCATCACAGGCAGATTCCTTATCATCTGAGCCACCAGGGAAGCCCAAGTTTCTGCTCTAAAATGTTGTGAATTGGCTGTAAATATATATGTATAATGGCTGTAAATATATATGTGTATATACCTGCTTCCCTGGTGGCTCAGATGGTAGAGAATCCCCCTGCAGTGTGGGAGACCTGGGTGCAATCCCTGAGTTGGAAGATCCCCTGGAGGAGGGGATGGCAACCCATTCCAGTATTCTTGCCTGGAGAATCCCCACGGACAGAGGAGCCTGTCGGGCTACAGTCCATGGGGTGGCAAAGAATTGGACGTGACTGAGCAACTAACCACACACATACATATATCCCATCCCTCTTGAGCCTCCTTCCTAACTGCCCCCTCCCGGCCCCCCACTGCCATTTCAACCCTCCAGGTCATCACAGAGCACTGAGCTGAGTTCCTTGTGCTGAACACCTGCTTCCTGCTAGCTGTCTGTTTCACATATGCAGTGTATATATGTCAATGCTACTCTTTCAATTCATTCCTCTCTCCTTCCCCCTTTGTGTCCACAGTCTGTTCTCTATGTCTGTGACTCTATTCCTGCCTCCAGAATAGGTTCATCAGTACCATTTTTTCTAATAAGTAGTGCATTTTTGAGAGAGACATTTTAACAATAACTGCATGAGCTTAGGTGAGAAATTGGATATTTTTTTCTGTGTATCATCTGTTCTTTCTTTTGAAAAATACTTATTGACACCTACTACATGTCAGTCACTCTTCTAGGAGCTTGGTACACATCCATAAACATGTGTACTATATTTCAGTATTACTTATTGTTATTTAAATATTTAAATATATAAGTATTGAAGACATACCAAGTGTATGTAGAAATACATATATGGAATAGGCCCTATCTTTATTTAAGCTATTGTGTACTTTTCACATGAATGTTTTTAATGAATGCAACATTATTCAAAAATGAACTTTTAAATAAATTATGTGTCAATTAAAATACTCATTATAATGACAAAATAATTAATATAGTAATTTTGTCTGTCTCCCATCTCTTGGCTGTTCATGCAAGTTCAATAAAAATGTTTGAGTTCTTCAGATTATCCTGTCTGTCAACCTGTCGCATTTTAATGTCCTGTTTGTTTGTTAGGGACATTCTACCCAGGGGCCTCTTTATCTTTTTGTTTCATTTTAATAAAAAGTGATTATGTTATATGGTACATGACTTTTTTTGTATAACATCTTTTTCACACATCATTACTGTTAAAATAAAAAGGAAAACAAAATAGCTATTTTTTAAAAGTGGAGGATGATACTGTCTACCACTTTTATGGCATTTATATTAAAACTGTGTGTCTCTTGATTTATCAGTGGTCTATAAAATTACATTTTAAGCATAAAATGATAAATGCAGGTTTAAAAATATAAACCTTATTTCAAATGAGATCCACTTTACAATGGAAATGCAATTAGTTATAGCTGTTAGTAATAGCAGCCTTTCATAGACTTAAAGTGTTTTATGCTTTTAAAAAAAGCTTTTTATATACCAATAGCTAATTGAGTTTATATTCACCTGTTTATAGATAAGTAACTACACTCCAAGAAATTTTAGTCAGAGTTAGCTCTTGGATATTGACAGAAAAGCAACAGAACACCAGCTTGTGACTCTCAGCCCACATTCGTTATTTTTAAAGTAACACTGAGGTTTCATTACAGTATTATGTACAGGATGAAACAAAGAAGCATTCATTTCATAAGCATTTAATTTTTCATCTTGAGGAAAGTAACTTCAAGTGTCAGTGTCTTAAATTCTTAATTATTTGTTAGGCCAATGAGAATTTATTCTTTATTTTTATTTTAAAATGGACTTGAGAAAATGATATTACATAAAGTTTATTTGAAAAAAAAAACTATAAAGTCACTGCCCTCCAAAATGATCACATTTATTTTTGTACTTTCACATTTTAGTTTTTAATGTAATCATAATATATGGATGTGAAAGTTGGACTGTGAAAAAGGCTGAGCACCGAAGAATTGATGCTTTTGAACTGTGGTGTTGGAGAAGACTCTTGAGAGTCCCTTGGACTGCAAGGAGATCCAACCAGTCCATACTGAAGGAGATCAGCCCTGGGATTTCTTTGCAGGGAACGATGCTGAAGCTGAAGCTCCAGTACTTTGACCTCCTCATGCGAAGAGTTGACTCATTGGAAAAGAGTCTGATGCTGGGTGGGATTGGAGGCAGGAGAAGGGGACGACAGAGGGTGAGATGGCTGGATGGCATCATTGAGTCGATGGACATGAGTCTGAGTGAACTCCGGGAGTTGGTGATGGACAGGGAGGCCTGGCATGCTGCGATTCATGGGGTCGCAAAGAGTAGGACACGACTGAGTGACTGAACTGAACTGAACTGAATAATAGCAGACATGTAATTACATGTATATGTGTTTATTTAATAGCCTATCNTCTGCAGTGATTTTGGAGCCCCCCAAAATAAAGTCAGCCACTGTTTCCCCATCTATTTCCCATGAAGTGATGGGACCAGGTGCCATGATCTTCGTTTTCTGAATGTTGAGCTTTAAGCCAACTTTTTCATTCTCCTCTTTCACTTTCATCAAGAGGCTTTCTAGTTCCTCTTCACTTTCTGCCATAAGGGTGGTGTCATCTGCATATCTGAGGTTATTGATATTTCTCCTGGCAATCTTGATTCCAGCTTGTGCTTCCTCCAGCCCAGCATTTCTCATGATGTACTCTGCATATAAGTTAAATAAGCAAGGTGACAATATACAGCCTTGACATACTCCTTTTCCTATTTGGAGCCAATCTGTTGTCCATGTCCATTTCTAACTGTTGCTTCCTGATTTGCATTTATGTTTCTCTCCCTAAAACTGTGGTTCTAATTCTCCATGTTATTAGCAATGGAGACCCACTGAAGGCAACTAAATGTTGTGTTGCTCCTTGTCATTTCTCCATCACCTAGTCCATAGACTAGCACAAATAAACACCTAAACATCATTGCCACATGGATACATTAGGAAAAGCACTGATTTCTGTTCCAATCCTCATGTCTATTCTACCCCTTTGGACATTACTGTTTAAGAATATTTTGGTTTGTTTGGCAATTTATACAAGTTTTAGTGTTTTTTGTTATAATTTATATGGATTCAAACTTTCCAGGCATTACGTGAATATTTACCCACTTATGTGTTCAAAACTTACTCATTAAATATTTGTATTCTCTGTGAAAATGTAAGCTAGTCTCATCCCAGGGCCTCTGGGGAAAGAGAGAAGCTCAAATAATTTGGGAAAGAATTAGGGTTTGTCAAGTTACAAAAATGGTACTGAATTCCACATTTTCTATGGGAATTTGTCATCTTCAAATTTGTAAAAACTGCAATAAATTTAGAGTGTAGATGAGTACAGTGACCATACCATTTGAGAACTGAAACATCTTTGAAGATGAAAGAGGCTGCTTTTCATAACTGTCAGGACAACAGGCATAAACTGGGAATCTTCTGTAAAAAACTGAATGCAGTTGGTCCGATCATAATAACAACCTTATTTTAAACCTCTTCTAAATCTTCACTTAACCTCTATCCACTAAACCTCCAACTGCTAACCCTCTAATCTCTAAGTGTCTAAATCTCTAGATCTCTTTGCTTTAGATTAGATTTAGATATAATTGCTTAGATGCTTCTAAACCTCCATTTACATAATCAGGAGAGGGCATTATGTTGTGAAAAGAAATGTGCTGGGACCGGAAGTTGTGGAGGTTGGAAGCAAATGGAGAAACAGTCACTGTCATAGACACATGCCTGAAGCAGAGGTGGGGAAAGGCAGGGAGGGATTCCTTCAGGTTCTCTTCTCCTTGTGTTGTCAATCACTTACTGGTACCTCTCTATGGCTCAGTCAGTAAAGAATCCGCCTGCAGTGCAAGAGACACGGGAGACCCATATTCAATGCCTGGGTCAGGAAGATCCTTTGGAGCAGGAAAATGGCAAGTCAGTCTAGTATTCTTGCCTGGAAAATCCCGTGGACAGAGGAGCCTGGTGGGCTACAGTCCATAGGGTCACAAAGAGTTGGACATGACTGAAGGGACTTGGTACTCTGGTTGAACCAGAGATCAATTCCCTAAAGGAGTCTGGGGTTTGTCTGGGGGTTATATTTTCAGCCCCTCAGTGATACCAAACAGAAAAATGTAAAGAAGGAGAATGGATTTGAAGACAATTAACCATAGAGATCAAACCAGGCAATCCTTAAGGAAATCAATTCTGAATATTCATTGGAAGGACTGATACTGAAGCTCCAATACTTTGATCACTTGATGCAAAGAGCCAACTGACTGAAAAAGACCCTGATGCTGGCAAAGATTGAGGGTAAGAGGAGATGGGAATAGCAGAGGATGAGATGGTTCGATGGCATCATCAACTCCATGGGTATGAATCTGAGCAAATTCCAGGAGATAGTGAAGGACAGGGAAGCCTGGTATGCTACAGTCCATGGGGGTCACAAACAGTCAGACATGACTTAGTGACTGAACAAGAAAACGGTCACTACATCCAGTCTAATCACATTTAAGGAGAATGAAAAGCAACATACAAGCAAAGTGGCTCATTAGTGGGCTGTGCTTTCAGGTCTAATGCACAACTAGATGTGTTTTAATTTTTCTCATGAGCTACAGTCACCTGTTGGGTTTCCTGAGTGGCACTAGTGGCAAAGAAACTTCCTGCCAATGAAGGAGATATAAGAGACGTGGGTTCAATCCCTGGGTTGGAAAGATCCCCTGGAGAAGGTTATAGCAACCCACTCCAGTATTCTTGCTTGGAGAATCCCATGGACAGAGAAGCCTGGTGGGCTATGGTCCATGGGGTGGCAAAGAGTCGGACAAGATTGAAGTGACTTAGCACACATACACAATTACCTATTAGCCATTTAAAAGCCCTTGGGAACTGAGAATCCAGCAATTGGGCACTGATAGGAAAGGCTCTGCAGATATAATGCCTCTGGTTAAGAGCTTAGGACAGGACAATGCAGATTTAGTATTTTTATTTTTGGTCATTAAAGTATGTAAGATTTGCATGTATAGTAAATAAGCAATCTAAGATATATTTATACTATCTGATTAACATTTTGCTTTTATTTCTTTTCCTGAGATATAAATAGGAGAAAAGTCAATAAAGAAAGGGAGTTCATAGCAGTTAAAAATTTTGATGAAAAAAGTAAAAGTGTTAGTTGCTCAGCTGTGTCCAGCTGTTTGTGACTCCATGGACTATAACATGCCAGGCTTCTCTGTCCATGGAATTCTCAAGGAGAGAATACTGGAGTGGATAACTATTCCCTTCTCCAGGGGATCCTCCTGACGCAGAAATCAAACCTGGGACTTTTGCATTGCAGGTGGATTCTTTACCATCTGCACTACCAGGGAAGCCCCCAAATCTTGATGCACGTTATTAATTAGCATTTTGAATACCCTTCCCTTTGTACTCTTGAAGTCAATGAAATGTATAAGTATCAGTTGAGAAGGAATGCTGTTTTTATCTCGCCCTCACTCTATACATAGCTGAG
This sequence comes from Neotragus pygmaeus, assembly GCA_006410875.1. Lineage (NCBI taxonomy): Eukaryota > Metazoa > Chordata > Mammalia > Artiodactyla > Bovidae > Neotragus > Neotragus pygmaeus. The sequence goes on from SJYV01055638.1 coordinate 476,744, forward strand.
ATTTTTTTATTTCTTTTTGACTTCTCTTCATATGCACAGGCATAATTATAGTCTGTATATTATGCATCCTGTGTCTAGACCAGGGCAACAGCCACTTCTACTGATTTCAGTATCTTGTGCCTTCAACTCTGACTTTCTGAAGCCAGAAGAATCAAGGATCTGTTCGTATAAATTGAACAGCCATGCTCCTTTTCTGAGGAGAAAAATGAATACTGGCTAAAGTCTAATTAAAATTCTAAATTACCGGCTTCAAAATTCTTAATCACTAGGATTCTCTCTGCTTAGTTGATCTCATTTTCTGTAACATTTAAAGTCAAACACTGCTCTCCACAAAAGCAAATATATTCACTCTTCCCCACACAGGAATCAGCAGTCTTAACCTCCAGTTCTGGTCTCCTATCACTTCACTGCCTACTGCTGGCTCATTGCCTTCCACAGGTCATAATACTCTTCTCTCAGTCAGACCGTTTTTTTTTTTTTTTTTTAATAACTCATCCTTACCATGACAACTTCTCTGACTCTAGGTAGAATGATCGTGAGATTTATTATTCAAAGTGGAACACTTTTAAGTGCAAAAAAAGATGCTTTTAGTAATTACACCAGAAAAAGGCAAAATTTACAACTGTCTCTGGCAAACCAAGATAAATGTTCACTCTAACTATAGTCTTCATTATTCGTAAAACGGCANGAGATTTATTATTCAAAGTGGAACACTTTTAAGTGCAAAAAAAGATGCTTTTAGTAATTACACCAGAAAAAGGCAAAATTTACAACTGTCTCTGGCAAACCAAGATAAATGTTCACTCTAACTATAGTCTTCATTATTCGTAAAACGGCATCACAGGCACATCTCAATAAATACAGATAGAGATATCTTCTCTCTTCTTCCCCCTCCCCTATTTTCCACCTGTTATTCACTCTAACCTTGATTTAGCTCAAGATCCAAGGAAAGAATTATTTTAATATTTAAATGTATGAGTTTTCCCACCTACCTCTTTTGCCCTGGGGACTAACTTTCAGTTTGTCTTTGGTGACCACTGAATACTGTTCGCATTTTCTAGTTGCATTGTCTGTTTATAACTGACAGGGTTTGAAAGAATGGAGATCTGGTGGTAACTTTGAGTAAAAGTAGGTAGGATGCCTTTTTGTCATGCCAAGGTATAGGAGACAGGAGGATAAGACTGGCCAACAAGAGTAAGGATCAGTCTGACCGGCCAGGGAAAGACCATAAGATACTATGGATCTAGATAAGGAAGTTGTGAAGAGAGAAAGTTCACCTAATGGGAAGGTAAGAAAGTTAAGGGATCAGGAAGATCCCCTGGAGAAGGGAATGGCAACTCACTCCAGTATTCTTGAGTGGGAAATCCCATGGACAGAGGAGCCTGGTGGGCTTCAGTCCATGGGTTTGCAACAGAGTCAGACAGGACTTAGCCACTAAACTACAACAAAGCAAGCCATTGCCTGTTACAAATGGCTGTTCAACAAGGATCCAGATTACAGGAGACCAGGAACAAGCACCAGCATTANATTTTAAAGGAGATACTGAATTGGATTGAAACTCTCTTTAGTAGCATGATAATATCAATTATTGTAGTTTTTTTTTTTAAGGAAAATTAAAGAATCTTAAGGTTTTTGAGGAACCTTCTTTGCAGTCTATCAAATTTGGTGTTTGAAGTGGTCATGAATGAGAAAAAAATGCCACCTTGTATTCCTTTATTATGAGGTTCTCCATCTTCTACTCATCATAAGAACTGCTCTACATTTACATGTTTCATTTGTTTGCACTTCCGGGTTAAGATTTTAAACACATATTAAGTCAACTGAACTGAACTGATCCCACTCCAGTACTCCTGCCTGGAGAATCCCAAGGACGGAAGTCTGGTAGGCTGCTGTCTATGGGGTTGCACAGAGTCGAACATGACTGACGTGACTTAGCAGCAGCAACAAGTCATAGAAATAAGGATAAAAGTTGAAAAAAATATGGAATCATTGACCTAAGTCCAGTTCTAGGTCTCATTTCTACGTTGCTTTGAGTTGTCTGCTGTCACTTGTTTTCAGATGCCTGTCTCCAATAGACCTCTATTAGCCACATTCGTTCTAGCTTCAATTTTTGAACTTCTATAGACCAGGACATTACAGAACCATACTCACTGCTTAAGATTAAGTTCAAAGTGAGAGCCTACACACCATAGGTCATGCATTTAGAAGCTTTTACATGAATTTTCAGACACATGTTAAATAAATTCATTTATCATTTTGTAATTATTTAATATGTCTGTTCTGTTGGAGCAGGAAAATTGTCTGTCTTATTTGATATTTTAGACCCTGTGCCTGGCACAGGAAGAATAAATAAACATTTCTCTTTAGCTGGAATCCCAGAAGAGTGATATTGCAAAAGCAGCAATTATTAGATGTGTTCTTTATATTAACTTGACTTAGCATGAGCTTCTGTGTGTATCAATATACCTGAACTTATACTCCCTAGGTAAAGTGTGATTTTCACAAGCTATGTTCTTATTCAAACTAGGTTGTTATTGCTCATATTTTTAGATTGTTTCTTTCAAGCTTGTTTTTGGAATTCAAGTACATTCTTAAGACTTTCTTCAACTATGGCCTATGTTTGTTATTTTGGTGTGATGTAATATTAAGATTGGGTAAATAAGATGGGCAATGCATTAAAAATGAATGTAAAATACAGTGAGGAAAACCATTTTCCTTTTTTTTTTTTAATAACTTGATGTTAAACCAATCTCAGAGAGTCCTACAACATGAAATAACTCTATTCTAAATAGACTACTTGGATAAAGGCAACACTCGTGTCATTATTAACTACATAGTCTTGATTTAGTTCCAGTCCAGTCACTCAATCGTGTCCAACTCTTTGCAACCCCATGAACCGCAGCACACCAGGCCTCCCTGTCCATCACCAACTCCCAGAGTCTACCCAAACCCATGTTCACTGAGTCAGTGATGCCATCCAACCATCTCATCCTCTGTTGTCCCCTTCTGCTCCTGCCCAAAATCTTTCCCAGCATCAGGGTCTTTTCAAATGAGTCAACTCTTCACATCAGGTGGCCAAAGTATTGGAGTTTCAGCTTCAACATCAGTCCCTGCAATGAACACCCAGGACTGATCTCCTTCAGAATGGACTGATTGGATCTCCTTGCAGTCCAAGGGACTCTCAAGAGTCTTCTCCAACACCACAGTTCAAAA